>JANWGL010001237.1:0-22404 GCA_025200755.1 Ceratobasidium sp. C01
GTGTGACGTGCCTTATCCAAAAGGTTCGTTTTTTACTCTTACGGTTTGGGACGCTACCACCAGGGTCTATTCCACAGACGACACATCTAACTAACACATCGGGTATACAACCTCTATGGGCCAAGCTATCTACGTGCTAGATCGCCACATTCTCTATCGCGTGTGCAAACGCATAAACCACTTAGGCAGATTGGGAAGGAGCAGGGTGAGCGTGCGAGTGCGAGTGGGGTCCTGGGGTGAACGTGGGACGAACGCCAGAGAACGACTGGGAAGCTCCCTTGTGGGCAAAGGCTCCCTTGTGGCCAGACGGATGAGGGGCTCCGGTGTGCGCAGGGTGGCTATGGCTGTGGCTGAAAGTGGGGTGAGCGCTTCCAGTGGCGCGAGCCTTGAACGAGTGGGGAACCGCTGAGCCGGAAGCGTGGGGGAAACCTGAGTGGGGACGCGTAGAGCCCGTGGGCTTGGGAGGCTCACCGCTGAACGAGTGAGGGTGCGGGTGTGCTGAGCCGGAGAACGGGGCCGGGGCCGACCCGTTGAAGGCAGCGAACGCACCAGGGGCGGGAGAGCCGCTAGGCTTGGGTGGCATCCCGGTAAAGGATGGGCGCACACCGGAGAACGAGTGCGGAGGGTGGCTGAACGAGCGGGGACCGCCGGTAGGCACTGGGTGGCTCCCGCTAAGAACGGGCACTTCCGAGGGAGCAGGCGCGGCGCTAGAAAGAGCCCTGGGCGGGAAGGGGCGGGGGATCATCGATCCAGTAGGGATAGGCGCACCAGAGAAAGCTGGTGGAGTGCCCGACGGGGGAACGAAGGTGAAGGAGGGCCTCACACCGGAGAACGAAGGGGGAGCGCCGCTGTGGACGGGGTGGCTTCCGCTAAGGACGGGGGACCCGAAAGGAGGCGGAGGCGCCACGCTAGACGCTTGTCGCACTTTCAACGAGTGAGGTGCAGGAGAGCCAGTGGGGTGCGGCGGGGCGGGGTGGAACGGAGCACCTGAGTGCGCCGGCGCAGACCCAGTAGGCTTAGGTGGAAGACCGCTGAACGAGTGGGGGACGCCCGAATGAGAGGGCTTCACCGAAGCCTGTGTTGAGTGGTTAGCACAAGTACACGCTTTGCAGGAGAGGAAAGACTTACAGGTGCTCCTGCAACGAGTCCAAAGAAGGCAACAAGGATAGCGAAGGTTTTGGTTTGCATCTTAAGTGAATGTGAGCGACAAGGAAAGTCAGAGATGAAAAGAAACTGTGAGTTTTGTTGAAAGAAGAGAACTGGAAGGCTGTTTTGTCAAAATCCAGTAGCACCGGGTTGCTTTTATATTCGATGAGGCTTCAACTTCAATAATTATAGAAATCTATAGAAACCAGCTTGTTGATTCCGCAGTATGCGGGGCGGGTGTATGCGCCAACCATATTTCATCAAACTCATTGGAAAACACAAGTAAATTACTAGCTCCTGGCAAGGAAACGGACAGATTGGATAGTTCTTCCGATGCAAAGTGCTTTATTTAGACTTCGTCGACCCTTCCGCAGCGGAAGGAACCACAACACCGACATACGCGCTTATCAAACATATGAAAGAAGTGTGTCTAGACGCATATCATTGCAACAAGAACCAACGAGAGCCGCAAATACAGGAAGCTTATATCTTTTATAGTGCCTATTATATATAAACTCGAGGTTCTACCGTTCATTAACACCGTGTTAACAACGCCGGAACGATGGTCAAGTGCGCTATGACAGGTGTGTGGTTACAGGTGGGGTAGTTTTCCTCGCGAAGGGCAACAGTAGGATCTAAAACAACGGTGCCCCAAATTTGAGGACATTAAGGAGCCCGCGATGGCGTTTAGAGATAGAGCGTTTTAGTGTCTATGTAACGAAATTTCCTGGTTGGTGCTAGTTAGGACCATGCACGTGACTTTTCCATCACCGCCTTTGGGCAGCCCAGCTTGGTGAACGCCACTTCGCGTCAGTAGCCTCGAGAGACCCGTCACCTACCATGTTCGAACTTCAGGGAGCTGAACCTGGAAAAGCGGGGATGCGGCCCCTAATACACGTACCCGATGGTAGCTCATACAAGAATGCAAAACCCTATACAATTCCAGCTGGCGCTTATGAAGATATCAAAAGTACTCCCCCATGTGAGATACGGCTTGGTTCGCAAGGGAGGGGAATATGGGTCAAACCAGAGCTGCCTGAAGAATATGTACCCAGATCGGGTACGCGCGTTCGTTCTGTCCGTTCATCTCGCAGATATTAACGTCGAGTGCAGGCGCCGTCATGATTCGGCCTTTCCCTCATGTTACGGCCCTAACTACGCGTTATCTTGCGAAACGTTGCTCAGGTTGCCACGAAGAACCAGGGAAAACCAAAACTCTTATGAGATGTCAGCGTTGTCGGGCCGTCTGCTATTGCGACCAGGTTCGTTCTAATTTCTGCCATCGGATCCAGCCGACCAATTAATGGTGCGTTTACAGGTCTGCCAGAAGTTCGATTGGCCGATACACAAACTTGAATGTCCTGCACTTGTAGCATACGCCGAGCATTCGTCCGCAGATTCGGGATTTGAGAAAGTGGAGGGCGAGAACTGCACGCATGGTGGTATTCCAGTCCCCGATGAAACCATTCGTACGTTGGGACGTTTACTGTGGTTTCAATCCAAACAGAAGCCAGAAAGCGGAAAAGTAAGTCATTTTCTTAAGATCTTGTATTGTATTGTATTGACGCCTGTGGACTTGAATCCGGGTGCGTAGCGTAAAGAAATTGAGTTAATGCAATCTCGTAGGTCTTCTCTGTTCAAGCGTCCTCATGGTACTTTATGGGTCGCGTTTGTTTAGATCGTCAAGATCTCACTCCATCACAAACTACGCGTTACACCGAACAGGGCGATACCTTGAAAACTTATGTATCACTTGGATCGCCTTCCGCCGAAAAATTGGATAGCCTCGGAATAGGTTCTGACAGCGATATATTAGACTTGTTTTCGAAGGTCCGTTATTCTCCGATCCCACTCTCACCCATGTATGAATATGAAACTGACTGAGGTATTTCGTTCCTAGTTTTCAACTAATGCATTCGTTCTAACTAGCCCCTCTCTAACTTCCATCGGTCGGGCTATTTGCCCTATTATCGCGCTGATCAATCACTCATGCGCACCCAATTGCGTCGTCGTGTTTCCAAAGGCGAGGAAACTACCACTACAGATCGAGGTGGTAGCGTTGAGAAATATTAAGCCTGGAGAAGAGGTAACATGATATCTGTGCATTTCTAGTAGTCGCTCATATTAATACCTTTCCGCAGCTTACTATTAGCTACGTCGACCAATCGCTCCCGAGGGAGCTGCGCGGGACCGCCCTTCAAGAGCAATACTCGTTTACCTGCAAATGCCCGATGTGCGACAATCCATATTTGAAGATGGGGGCAGCTGCGGACCCTCGGAGAGCGATACGGTGTCGAAATCGGGATTGTCCGGGGTTCTTGCCCCTTCCCAGTGCGTGAACAAGTGTTCTCGCTTACTTGTAAAACGCTGAAGTGTCAATCGGTAGAATTGGACAGCCCACGTCCACCAAAAACGGAACTTAAATGCGTGCAATGTCAAACATCATGCGAAATTGATACAGAGGAGTTTGCAAAGGTTCTCCAGACAGGAGAAGAGGGTTTGTCAGACCTCCAGGCGCATGGATTTAAGGGTGAGCAAACTGCATTCTTCTCCGGCTATGGCGATTGCGCTGCATAATTGATAATGAGTTGGCTAGATCCTGCCTGGGCATTTGGCACTACCTCCAAGCTGCTGCGTATCCTGGGGAGATGGTTTCATCACGGCTCGCACCCACTATCCTACGTTGGGCAGATCCATCTTGACCTTCTCCTTGACAAGCTAGAATCTGACCCGTCAGTGCAAGAAGAGACCATACGTGCCGCAGCCCGCGTTTTCGCAAGTTTGTCCGCCACGCTTCCTCCTGGACATCCAGCCCGAGCTGTGGCGGCTGCTAAACTTGGGAAGGTTATGGCTATGGAGGAGTACGTTCCTAACGGAAAAGAGCCTGTAGAGCCAACTCCGAGTCAACTTGACCCAAAAGCGACCATTGTGTGGCAAGCTGGGGACGATGATGGCGTACTAGTCGGGTTCGAGAGGCTTAATGCCGCCGCGTCTATCCTCGAGCAGGCGCGCAAGGAGCTGCGAGTTGGGTTTGGTGGCGTTAATGACGGGGGTGCGCTTGGGAAAGAAGTTATTGAGCTTGAGAAACGTGCCAAGCTCGAGGTGGGGGCATGGAGGAAGGCTGGTGGAGGGAGGCGGCCTCGGCTTTAGATTGGATCTTGAGGCTGTAGCGAGTTTTGGTTGAGTTTGAACGACAAGAATGAATCATTTTGAACATGAACTGTTTTTGACTTTTAGCTCTCATGTTAGGTCTTTGTGCATACAGCTTACTGCGGCTCTTATGAAGCCGAGCCGGTTGGGCGCTTAGTGGTGGATAAATCACATGCATGCTCGCGCTGCCCCGTGATTTCTGCCATCATCGACCATGTCGAGTTCATCGCGCCCAGCGGCCCCGCCGTTACTGGGAATACCAACTAAATACAACTCTGTAATTATTGTGCTGGCTGCATCTGCTTTTCTGCTTCGTTCTCGATTAACTCCTGGTTCAATCCCTTCGCTCTCGCGTGGCCCCAAGTTAACTAAAGAGGAACTAGCAGAGGTAGAGCAGCAGGTATACGTCGACGTGGCTGATGGGGCTGGGTCCAAAGAGCTACTTGTTCCATTTAGGGGTCGAGTGTCAAAGGTGAGTATTGAATACTTAGAAAGTGCTTGGAGTTAACACAGAATTAGGTCAAAATAACGCCCACGCCAGCTGCCGTATTTGCCAAAACAGCCGCGCGCTTCCCTCCTTTACCAGCGAACCACAAACCTTCAGTAAACAAGGCCTTCTTCCGGCAGCTCTCAGCTCTGCTTAAGATCGCATTGCGAGGTCAACATACCCTTCTGGCTTTACATACCTTCTTCCTGCTCTTAAGAACTGCTCTCTCGGTCTTGGTCGCTCGTCTCGATGGTCTTATTGCGAGGAATCTTGTATCTGCCGACCTGAAAGGGTTCATTCGTGGGATCGCTCTCTGGCTACTCCTTGGATTCCCGAGCTCGTACACCAATGCGATGCTACGTCATTTGCAGAACAAGATTGCGCTAGGAATGAGGACTCGCCTGTCACGATATACCCATGATCTGTATCTGAGTGGAGACAATGAGAAGCGATTCTATAGGTTGGGTCTCCCCGGCCCCGGGAACTTGGAGGGCATCGACCAATACGTTACGGCCGATATCGCTGGGTTCTGTGAAGCCGCAAGTGCTCTCTAGTGAGTCTTCAAAACAAGAATTCGGGTACTCCAAACTAACTTAGATACAGTGGCAATTTGACGAAACCCACTCTTGACATGTTCATATTTACAGCTCAACTTGCCCGATCTCTTGGACGCACTGGTACCATCTTCTTGTTCCTCAATTATTTCGTCACGGCTCGCATTTTACGTGCTGTTACGCCTGCGTTCGGGCGTCTTGCCGCTGTGGAAGCAAGACTCGAGGGCGAGTACCGCATGGGCGTAGGGAGAGTAGGGAGAGAGGCCGAGGAGGTTGCGTAAGTCTTAGTCCATCTACAACGTGGTCTTGAGTCTAATTCTATCTTCGCCCTTTTTCCGTATCTCATCCATACTCCGAACTACTCCAATAACAAAATCTTCCACGCATCATCTAGCTTCTACGGTGGCGGCCCTCGTGAACTTCAAATTCTCAAGCGAGCATACGACCGACTGGCTGGGCATGCAGGCGCGATTGGCAAGATCCGTACAGCGTACGAGTGGACTGAGGACTATGTGGTCAAGTACATGTGGAGCGCGGCTGGGTATTGTTTGATTGGATATCCCGTACTAGCCGCGGTAAGTTTCCCGTCTGAGGAGTCATGCGTGGAGGGTTAATCGTTGTGGACGAGTAGAAAACGCGCGAGATAGGCGTAAATACTGGACTGGATAGCTCCGCAGTGGACGATGCTGTTGCATCTCGGACAGAGAGTGAGTACGTTTCATTCAAACTCCCCACTTCCATTATTGAAAATGTTTCCCTACTATTTCTCGATCAAAGACTATATTTCTTCCCGGCGCCTACTCATGTCCTTAGCCGACGCTGGCGGCCGGCTCATGTATGCTTATAAGGACCTGCTCCAGCTCGCGGGTCTTACAACAAGGACATATGGTCTTATTGCCGCCCTGCACGGTGTGCGAGCACCAGAAGAGGCTGGAACCGGGGATGGTATGTTTCCTATTGATAGTAAGAGTACCCTGTGATTTACCTAATTTGCTGCCTGCAGTGATCGTGCTGGAGGGCGTAGATATCGTTGCGCCGGGTGAGGTTGGAGATGTTTTGGTTCGGAACTTGAACTTAAGGGTGGAAAAGGGAGAGCATTTAATGATCAGCGGACCGGTATGTCGAGTCGAGCCGGCTTGCGTAACTCCATACTGACGATATGGGCTTAGAATGGTGTGGGCAAGACTGCAATTGCGCGTGTGCTGGCTGGGCTATGGGAGGCAAACGGTCGGGTTGAGGGAAGTGGTATATTTGTCGTACCGCAGCGAGCCTACATGGTCGTGGGTACATTGCGAGACCAGTATGCACCTGCCCTATATCATTCCTATAAATCTGCCTTACCTTTATTGCGACAGGATTGTCTACCCGATGACTTACGCCGAACATGTCGCCGGAGGCGGCACCGACGAGGAACTTATGGAGATCCTCGCCCATGTACACCTGGCATATTTGCCCGAGCGTGAGGGTGGATGGACTACGCGTAAGGAGTGGAAGGATGTGTTGAGCGGAGGAGAGAGGCAGCGGGTGAGTGCGATTGCTTTGGGCGAACTGGAACTGGAGCTAAGCTTTGGAAAATCTAAGATGGGAATGGCGAGGTTGTTTTATCATCGACCCAAGTTCGCGATCCTAGATGGTTGGTTTCATTTCTTCTCAAATATTGAATTAGAAGACTGAAATCGACGGCGACAGAATGTACAAGTGCTGTCTCAACAGACGTTGAGGGATTAATGTATCAGCACGCGAAAGATTTGGACATCACTCTCATTACTATATCTCACCGGTATGTCTTTACCGTAGCTGTCTTCATCTCGCACTTTCCTAATGTTAACACAACATAGCCCATCTCTAAACAAATACCACAAGCGGCTTCTGACACTCTGGGGTGACTCAACTGGGTCCTGGACCTACACCAGCGTTGGAACGGAGGAAGAGCGCATGGAACTTGACCGGTGGGTTTACTTCTCTTGTGCTCGAGAGAGTAGATACTCATTTGTATTTCAGAGAAATCGAACAGCTCGAGTCACGCTTGACCGAAGTTGCACAGTGGGAGAAGAGGTTAAGGGAGGTTGCGGATGATCTGGGTGTCAGCGTGAAGATATAGATGGAGCCAGGAAAGGGGAGGGGGCGAGGTGTATTTTGGTGAATTGAGGATGCGCTCGGTGTACTGGGGAGGCTGTAGTAATCGTGTAGTGTATGCTTTGTAATGACCATCTGGTGGCCGTGACATATGTCTGATAAGTAGCTTTGATTGCAGGAATACAGCTCGGTCTTGTGGGTGCGTCAAGTTATAAATTGTGGATTTTTGACATACAGTCTCTCGCAAACGTTTAATACCTCCAACAATCGACATATGATTGAGTGGTATGACGTCTACCTAGAGTTCTTCCGCGGCGGATATATACAGAACTAATTTTGATTAATTAAGAGGCCTATACTATCGCTTCGGGATGAAAGCGTACCATTATTCCCGCGAATGAACGCATCTCCGTACTTATTAGTCACACGCCCGTTTACGTGCTCCTCAGTTTGCTCTAGGGCGATGTTCATGTACCCATCGAGACACGACAAGACGCCTGTGCGGGGTTTCCAGAAGTCAGTCCTCAGTTTTAACCTCAATAATAGTAGCGCCTAATCACCTCGGTAGTCTACTCCACTCGTTAAACGAACCACCACGCGTTTCCCAACAACACCCTTTAGAAAGTCGGTAGGGGAACCGCCGCCAGCTGCCGCAGGGGGAGGGGGCGGAGGTGTAAAATCATCTGCAGGAGGTGCGGGAGGTGTGTCCTACGAATCGATTATTTTCTTTTTATATGACTTGTTAGTCGGGCTCGAGTCTTACCATGTGGTCCTGGTATGGTTTGGGAGAGGGTGGTGTTTGTGGCGGTGAAAGACTGGCGCCCGGCGCTAACTATGAATGGAACTTGCCTCATTCAACCACCTAGTCTCGTTAACTAGCCTCCTATCGTAACCACCAAGCCCTCGTTGGTTCATTGGGCACCTTTGAAATTCCACTAGAAGTCTCGGAGTAATAAAATATTCACACGTTTTCTCATCGTTCATATTGCTTTCTAAACGAGGATCACCTCTGTCCATACCAACTAACGGTTAAATCACTCGCGCTCTTCATGTTTTACACTTGCACCTCACTAGGCATCATGTTCCCAGCTTTCCAAGCAGAGCTCTACGACTCCAATTTCTATATTAATGTTCTTCGTGGGGTTTCGGCCCCTTATGGAGAGCTCATTTCTTGTTTCAGCACGTTTTTGCTCCGCGAAATCTTCCAGTCGAAGGGTCATAACTGGGTTCCCGTTCGCCGAACCGAGTCTTGGCAAGAAATTCAGCTGGAACGGTGCAGGGATTATTGCTTCGTGGGATGGTTTTCATTCAAATGATCAAACGTCTTGTGTCTTGCGTCTATGCGTCGCCTCACGGCTATGGACCACCCAACATCTCGTCTACCATTCACCTCATGACACCAGTCCTTCTGCCAATCTAATATCCTTCCTGATGCTGACCGTTGATCCGCATTGCAGTCATGCTGGCCTTCCTCCTAATGGTTCTTGCGCATGAAATCAATGGGTGCTCGCAAAACTTTCAGACTGTAGTAACCCCATTCGTCCAGTCTTGATTTGTGAAAATGGAATTGCAAAAAGAATTGCTCCTCTACATCACTTGCCCTCCATCGTGAAAATTAAACGCCGCGAGTGCCCGGGCCTGGAGCTAGGGATAGCAATATCGACAGCCTCACAACTGGTACGGCACGCCTACCATTGTAATTCGAAAGAATGTAAGCCGCAAGGCCGTGATTTAATCGAGACTTGGCTTGATCCGACCCTTCCTTCGATGTGAGCTGTTGTGGAGTGCGTGCCTGTTGCATTTTTCACTGGCCACACCAAACCACCAGATATGGGGGTATAAATATACGAGTACTGACCAGCAACGGGAACAACGGGCACCCATCCCCCCCATGTCCTCTCCCACTCCGGAGACTCTCTTTCAGTCAGTAGAAAGGATACTTAGTCTGCGCGACGGATCCCATGCGCGCTCGGCTTGGCTCCTATATGTACCCTCGAGACTGGCGGCTGTATCTGACCAGCCCCGAGAGCCTATATGAGCCAAGGGCGAGCTCCGCACGGCGATACTTAGCCATAGGCTAGAGACCATCCTTTGTAACTATTGAGTTTAGCGGTTTGAGACATGTAATAGTCATAGTGCCACATCATGCTGCGGCGACGAGCAGTATGTATTTGGTTAGAATAGAAAGTCTCTTACCCCACAAGAATTAGACCCTGCAATGACGGATACACTACCTTTTCGAACATGGTCCGAGATGCCCATAAATGCGCGCGAATGGATCACAAATCCGTTGTAAACCTTAAGTGACAATCCCAATCATCTTCACTAACTCCGTGTTCTGATATCATCTACCCACGTTGTCAGCAAGGTTCACGGGCACACATCCTAGAAAACATGTGAAGGTAGATCGACAAATTGCAAAACATTTCAAGGGTATAGCTCGTATGTACTTGTGCCCGTGTCCGCGCCGGTTGCCATATATAAACAGGCATCTGAACGAAAGCTGAACTTATCCTACCCACCACCTCCCCTTCTTCCAACCTTCACTTGATGCTGCTCTCAAAGAATCCCGTGACCCTTCCCGTAGGCACCTATGAGCCTAGTACGTCTAGCATCAATATGTTTAGACGCACCACCCATATGTGCCTAGGGTGAAGTCCGTACGGAGATACTTGTGAGGAGCCACAGGTAGTTTCACGGTCCGCCAAGGGGAGGCTGGTATTCTGCAGCGTAGCTCTTGAGTGAGCCGGATCTGGAGGCTAGCATTGCTAGAGTTCAAGCTGTTTATAATTGTTTCATTCGTACTTTAATAGTAATAGCTACAAGATCCAGTGTATCATAGTCAGCAGGCGGAAAGAATATTGGTACTATTCATGCATGCATCCACGTCGCGGAATAACACCAGCAGTCAAATACCAGCTACGCGAGTCTCATCCCAGCTAGGCCTACACCTGGTAGTGACATTCCCTACCATCGGAGGAGCCCGATAGGATGTCGAGGATAGTGGTACAATGCTCTCTCCGTAGAATTTCCGTTCGGACGTCTCCTTTTCTTTAGTGGAATTCGGGGGGAGGTCACCGTGTGCGCCCAGTGGGCGTGGTCCGCTGACTACCCACACCGGAGCCTCGCCCTCGATTCCAGGACCGAAGGGTGAGATGTGGTTGTAGTTCTTGTGTCGGATCAGAACTTGAACCAAGTACTATTAAGAGCGATCAGCTCGCACGAGTTCAAATATAGATAGGGAAGAACAAACCTCCGCAGCCATATTCTTGTACCTAAAACTCGGGGCGACGTCCCCACTTGAGAGTGCGACAGGCACCGATCCGTGCAGTTTGACAACGTTTTCAGCCTCAGAGCCGGGGAACGATTCTGGTTCCTCGAAGGATCCGACAGGCGAAGTTGGGCGTTCCCCATCAGCTTGCTCAGGATTGCTGGGGGTGGCAGGCTCGTCGTCGGGTTTGCCCTCGTCGGTAGGGCTCTCTGGAGCGCTATAACCAGAATCGTTATCCTTGAGGACGTCGGGGGACTCTCCTTCTGGCCAAAGCTTCCCAGCTGCGTGTCGCCTCGGCCAGACTAGCCGGTTCTTGCGTGTTCGACTCGATGGGCTGAGCGCGTCCACACCAAGGATATTCATCTTGACAAAGCTGAGCTCGATGGATCCTGGCTTTGATAGCTCAGCGAGCGCTTCGGTATTTGGGGACCATAGTAATAGAACAACTTCGAGTTCATCGCCAGGATATGCAGCGCAGGGATGACGTATCCCTAGCTGAGGAGTCGCGGCACAATTATTAGATGCCCCTATCAAACACGTCTAGTACTTTTGACTCACTAGGCCTTCAACCTCAATCATGGACTCTAAGTTCCACCTCCCCCTACCCCCAAACGGAGTAATCGACCAATCTCCTATGACCTCGCGTTCGTAGGGCCAATCTTCTCGGGTCGGAATCAGGGGGAAAGGTGGGGGAGGGCTAACGGGTGAGGATAGCTGGTAGTTAGGATGATAGTTGAACCGTGTGTTTAAGCTAAAAATCGGTATGAGAAGGGTTATATGGTGCTAATCAAATGCCTGCGACATACATCTGCGGGTCTTTGAATTTTCTTCGGAGCACGTCAACTCCAACTTCATATGAGATATTGCCGAACCATCCAGTCATATCGCAAAGATAAGAGGCTGGAACAAGCAGGGATGAGCGAATAATAACATCGCAATTACATAGTAAACTTACGAGGAAGTGGAACTAGTGCAATACCCTGCGAAGACGAACCATGTCAATAGGAGCTGGGCTCAATGTCGTACTTTATGATCTTACCCGGTTCGTGGCGGCCTTTTTCTCCTCCTGTAATATTTGCACATTATCCGGAAGGGGCTCAAACCTAAATGGCTAATGGTAGAGGTTGTTATGGGGGACATATTTGTAAGATGTTTCTTCACTTACAAATGCGTATGTCCCAGGTTGAAATACATCAGAGTATGGCTCCGTCGATGACTCGTCCATTTTCCTAGGGTCACCATGCTTCGGACTCCAAAGGGTTGCGTTGAGTTTGAATATGTACGGCTCCGCTGCAACGACCGAGCAGCCGCTCTTCAACCCAATCTGCGTCCCAGACAATTGATTAGTTATCACATCTTTAATCACTATTCCAGCCTTACCCATACGTCTATCGATTCGATAGGATCGGGTTTGGACACAAATAGTCGTACTTCTCCACTAATAATCGCTACAAAAGTATTTGGATTATTATGTGTGAGGACGCAATAGATGAGACATACTGTTCCGCGTGTAGACTGCTCGCCCAGGCCCGTCCTCGGCGTTGGCAAAATTATGTAGCAGCAAGGATAACACTGGTTTGTCATCATCATTCTTGAGAGTCCTCACATGAGTAACTTTGGAAACAGTTTCGACTGGAGAATGCTCGACCCCGGGCGGAAGCTTCGGCGTAGGGGGATCCTTCGATACGAAATCTGGCCGGCCGAGTTCGGACTTTGGAGCTCGACGGCGCTTGGGGATACGTGTGCCCCCTACGGTGATGGCAGTATAAAATGAGGCAATTGAGGCGGCGACAGTTTTGACCGAGGCGACGGAACGAATGGAGCCAGCATATCCAGGCTTCTTTGGTCTGCCAAGGCTATTGTTCTGGTTTGGCCCACTGGGTCCGTCGAGTGTCTGTCGCCTCAAAACTTGCCGAAGGAGAGACATAGTGCAGGATACTCTTGGAAGGGGGGGAGGGGATGGGGCGACTATAAGCTGTTCGCAGCCGAATAAAGATCTTCAAGCAGTGAGATCCGTGTGTAAAGACATCAGCCTCCGGTACACCCATGCGAAGGGTTGGGACTCTTGACATGGGTGCATATGGTGGGACATGACCATGTGGAACATCGTGGCCGCCGTGGATTCTTGCGGGCATAATCTAAGCCTCGGGCGAGTGACCTTCTATGAATAGTTGCATATGGAACTTGGCATCATTGGTCATCGGTCATACTGCAATTATAGGAAACGGATTAGCCATTATATCTTTCAATGATCAAGGCACGCACTTGCAAGTATGGCGGCATTGATGCGGGCTGTAGTGCGGTGATGACACCATCATTGGATGGCGGTGGTTTGGTTCAGGTCAGCCGGCGCAAGATAAGATAAGATGCCCCCGATCCTGAATTGGAATTGAATTTTGTTTGCCTCCACTCCTCCACCATCATCTCCGGGGCGCAAGTCTCTTCTGTGTTGACATCGCCGGTCTATTGTACTGAGACTCTCGCACCAAATCTTTTAGGACCTAGAGCTAGAGATCATCCTAGGTTTGGGCTCGGGCCTTGCTGCTCACCTGGTCTGTGTCCGACACTTGAACTATATTGGCTAGCTATACACTCGCTCTAGTGATTGTGAGCGTCCATCGGTATTCACCAAGCTTATAGTGAGGCTAGAATGGACAATGTTAAAGTCTACACGGTCAACGGTGCCGCCTCCGGTTCGTCCACCTCGCTCCCCGACTGGCTAATTCGAAAGCGCGCCGCCAAAGGCAAAGGCAAACGGGAGATTCGTGAGCAGATTGAAGGTACAATAGACCTCATCCAGAGCTTCGAGTTCCCCGAGGCAAGTAACCGTATTCGGACAACCCGGGATGGGCACCATGCAATGGCTACAGGCACCTACAAGCCCCAGATTCACGTATACGACCTCGATCAGCTCAGTATTAAATTTGAGCGGCACACCGATGCGGAGAACGTGGACTTTCTGGTACGTTCGGTCTGTTCTTATCTTCCTATCCGTTCGGCTCAATTACAATATCCCTCAGATTCTATCAGACGACTGGACCAAATCCCTTCACCTCCAAAGCGACCGCACAGTCGAACTGCACACTCAAGGTGGATTTCACTACCGCACCCGCATCCCCCGCTTCGGCCGCACGCTAGCGTACCATTTCCCCTCCTGCGATGCACTCGTCGCTGGTGCTGGCTCTGAGGTTTATCGCCTCAACCTCGCACAAGGTCGATTCATGGCCCCTCTCGTCCTAGATCCCGACCTTGCGAGCGAAGGTGTGAATGCGATCGACATAAACCCTGCGCACCAGCTATTTGCGTTTGGACTAGATGCGCGTGGCGTGGTCGATTTCTGGGACCCGCGAGCACGGTCAAGAGTTGGGACGCTGGAATTACCTGGTGTGGGTGTGGGTGAGCGGGAAGGCGTGAGCGCATTGGCGTCGAGGGCGGATGGATTGTCGTTGGCGGTTGGGACGGCGAGCGGGCACACACTATTATACGATTTGCGTGCGGCGAGGCCTTTTGCAAGCAAGGATCAGGGATATGGATTGCCGGTACATTGTGTATCGTGGATCGAAGGCGGGAGTCGGATGGCAGGAGACGGACTAGTGGTCAGTGCGGATAAAAAGGTCGTAAAGATTTGGGATCGAAACTCAGTATGTCACTCTTCTATGCGTAACTGTTGCACGTAGACTAATTAGTGCTTCCTAGCCCGGCACGAACTTTGCATCTGTCACACCCTCAACGGATATCAACCATCTACACCATGTCCCAGGCAGCGGAATGATTATGCTCGCCAACGAAGGCATCCAAATGACAACCTATTACATCCCGCAACTAGGGCCAGCACCCAGATGGTGTAGCTTCCTGGATAACATTACCGAGGAGATGGAGGAACAAACAGTCCGAAACGTATACGAGGATTACAAGTTTGTCGAGCGCGGCGAACTGGACCGGTAAGTCCCGCTCCCATTATTACTTTCTCCCTAACTGACTAGGATGTCGATTCTTACAGTCTTGGCCTCACGCATCTCATCGGCACGCCCACACTCAAGCCCTATATGCATGGGTTCTTCCTCTCCCTCAAGCTCTACGATGCCGCTCGGCTCATCGCCAATCCTTTCGCTTATGCCGAACACCGCGAACGGGTCGTGCGTGAGAAGATGGAGAAGCTCTCCGAGAGTCGGATTCGGTCACGCGGTGGTGCGGCTGCGGCTGCTGAGGTCAAGGTGAACAAGGCGTTGGCAGAGAGGATAAGGAGGGAAGAGAAGAGGGCGGAGAGAAGGAAGGAGAAGGAAGGCATGAAGGATTCAGAGGGCGAGGAAGACGAGGAGGCGCCTAAGGCTAAGAGTAAGAAGAGCAAGGCTCCCGAGGTAGAAGTGGGCTCGCTGTTAAGCGACCCTCGGTTCGCGGAAGTGTTCGAGAACCCCGATTTCGAGGTGGATACAACGAGTCGAGAGTTCGGGTTGCTCAACCCATCTGGTAGCGCTGCTATGAACTCAGTGCGTCTCTCTTGTGATCATTTGCCGGATCGAGTAAATGCTAATGTATTTGGTAGAAATCGGACTCGAAACCACGAACGGCTGTGGAAGAAGAGGAAGAGGAAAGTGACCGGGCCTCATCCGATGGTTTAGGCTCGGACTCTGAATCCAACTCTGACGATGATGAGATGGACGTAGACAGTGACAGTAGCCGTGAAGGAGGTATGTTGCCCCTTCCCTTCCTCTCCCTCGGCTCCTTCAACCTACTGACTAACCATTCCACACCACAGATCTAAACCTCTACAACCCCCGCGCACGCGCCCAACCCCAAAAAGCCCACACCCAAAAGATTCACTCCGACCCAACGCCCCAACGCTCTCGTCCCTCCCGCCCCGCTGTCAACACCCGTAAACCAACCTCAGGCCCACGCCTCACAACAGCCCGCACTCGCCCCGACCAAACTTCCTCCCGCGCGCGTGAAACCGGCCCTCGGCTAAGTCGAGACGCACACGTCAACATGCTAAACGACGGAGGATTCGAGATGAGCTTTATGCCTTCTGGGAGGACCGACGACGATGATGAGAGGGGCGGGCGGAATAGGAGAGGCGGGAAGGATAAAGATAGGGGAGGAAGGAAGGTTGAGAGGTTTGGAGCGGGGATGGAGAGGGGTGGAGGGGAGTATGAGGGTGATAATAAGGAGAGCGAGAGGAATGGGAGGACGAAGCGACGGACTGGAGTACGAAGTGGGAGCAAAAATGCGTTTAGGCGAGGATGAATCGTTATCTTGCTTATGTATGATTATTTGGATAAAACAGAAGCGTATCTGCTGTAGGGGAGTGACTGTAATCGTGAGGTGGGATATGTTCGAGCCTCAAGGCAACAATTTCAAATTAGTGGTCGTCCTGTGCTTGACCACAACGGTCAAGAACTGAACTAAAATGGCTCCTTGGAGCCTCTTCCTCCCCTCACTCGTAATCCTCTTACTTCTATACTTCCTTCGCTCTCCAGCTACCTATCCTCTTAACGCGGGTACGCACCATTTCGTTCTCGTTACTCATTTCAGACACTAACACGGAGCAAAACGATAGATATCGCAAGCCCGGTGTTACTACTCACAGCACACCCAGATGACGAATGCATGTTCTTCGCGCCGACCATTTTGGCGCTACGCGAGCAAGGGAAAGAGGTTCGGGGACTTTGCCTAAGTGTTGGTGAGTCCGCTTTCCCAATGTATCACTTTTCGTATTTTTACTAATTGACCCTTGTGTACAGGAAACGCCGACGGACTTGGTTTGACTCGGCGAGCGGAGCTTAACAGGAGTTACGGCGTGCTTGGAGTGGAGGGGAATAAAGTCGATGTACGAGACCATCCGTACGTGTCACCTCGATCTTACAACAACCACGAGATATCTTCCTCATACTTAGCGTCGTTACTTTCTTCGTTTAGAGAATTACAGGATAGTATGACCCAGAATTGGAACACGTCTCTCGTAGCGGGAATCGTGAGGGAATACGTGGAGGAGCATGGGATCGCGTCGGTGCGTGTTGCTTCCTATTTTGAATCCCTTGCACATTTCCTTTGCTTTTTTGACAACAATTGAAGCAATAATCCTCTACGTCCTCCCTCTAAATACACACACAACCTACTGGTCATCCCTAACATTCAGATCCCCTCCTAGATTATAACTTTCGACCAACACGGCATCTCCTCCCACCCAAACCATATCTCCCTTTTCCATGGAGCCCAACTCGCACAGAAGTCCCACAAGTCCTCACAACCTCCATCGATATGGACACTACACACGACGGGCGTGTTGGCGAAGTACACCGGGTACCTAGGTGCGATTTATGGGTCAGGCGGGACAGGAAAGGGTGTAGTGGTGTATACGTCCGGGGTGAGGGAGTATATGACGGCATTGAGGGCCATGAAGGAGCATTGGTCGCAATTGGTATGGTTTAGGTGGTTGTATGTCGGGTGGAGTAGGTACATGTGGGTGAATGAACTGCAGGTGGTTTAAGGTGGGATGTAGTGATCGTAAAAGGGGCCAAAGGGAAGCTCGACCTAAATGAGTGTATATATTTCATTTCGAAGTGGGTGCTGCGTCGGACGGGAGCTGGTCGAACCGAGGGTTTAGGATGGGTGGCTCGAGGTCTGGGACCCAGTGCTTAAGTTTCTTTCCACGCCAGTACAGGACCGGTCGACCCCTCTGACCCTTGTCCCAGCGGACCTCCATATTTCCGCCTAATATGCCGTTTGTTGCCCCGAGTTTTGAGTTCCAAACGATTGAACCGAGTGGTGAAGGCTCTAGCTCAGCATCTAAATTAGGCTCAGGTTCGACGAACGGCGGGAGTTGTAAGAGTAGGAATGGGACAGGAGAGGCCATCGCACGGCGGATAGCACCTGGAGTAAAGCCGGAAAGTGAGAGTAGGATTGCGACAAGCTCCGACGGAGAGTCGGATGAGGGTGGGTCGGAGGAAGGAGTCGTGGTAGAAGGGAGCTGAGCGCTGCCTGTGTGGTAGTGCAAAAGGGCAGCTCCTTCGAGCTCGCGAATATGATTTGGTCCCAGCTTTGGTTCGTGAGCTTTGCATTGAGCCAAGACGCGGATCCTGCGTCGTTCGTTGCCCGTGGTAGATGGGATCCACCACCAACCTTGCAGATCCACTCCTCCATCCCTAGGCCCCCCAATACGCGTGAGCGCCATCGACATCCTGTTCGTCAATAAGCCCATCCCTCGCTCCTCAAACGCAGTACCAACAACGGTCGGCGCCAGCCTCGCCACCTTCACTGCTGCCGCGGTCGCCATCGTAGGAAATCAAGACAATTTTCCACGTGACTGGACCCTCAATATCCCAAATCGCCCCACCGCGAGTCTTGCAAGTTCTCTCCGGTCAACCACGATGTCGCGCCCTACTAAGCGAGTCCGAATTTTCACCTCGCTCGATGTTGCAGCACACGCTCGTTCTACTGACTGCTGGGTCTCGCGTGCTGGTAAGGTGTACGACGTGACACCGTTCTTGGCCGACCATCCTGGTGGAGACGACCTCATTCTGCGCTATGCTGGCAAGGACATGGGTGACGCTATGGCCGACAAGTCGGAACATGACCACTCAGAGTCTGCGTATGAGATGCTCAATGAGTATGTGATCGGACGGCTTGGAACGGACGCGACCATTGTCAGCGATGGTGAGCCCCCACCTCTTCCCCTCCCACACTCTACCCCGGCCTTGGCTAATAGACATCTCCTTACCTCCTAGATTGGGTAGCAACCGATGATTTCCACCCAGATGACACCGACACTGCTGCCGACTTCGAAAAAGCGCAGTTCCTCGACCTGCGGAAACCGCTGCTGCGCCAAGTCTGGGAATCCGATTTCAGCAAAAGTTTTTATTTGCAGCAGGTGCACCAGCCCCGACACGTCAAGGAGTCTGCTAGACTTTTCGGGCCGGATTACTTGGAGGTGTTCACGCGTACGGTGTGGTACGTCGTGCCGATCGTTTGGCTCCCGATCGCATGTGCGCTTTTCGTACGGGCTTCGATGCAGTTCAGCGCTCCAGGCGAAGTCCCTAGCCTGTTTACGACCGCTCAGACAATCCTTGGGAGCGCTACCAATGCCACGCTGTCTCATGGTCAGGCGTACTCTCCTGGGGCCGTCGGACTTGGACTAGGCATCGGCATTACACGCGCGGCTCTCGCTAAAACCGTTGCGTGCTTCCTGACGGGCAATGTTATTTGGACGATCATTGAGTACGGGATGCACAGATTCTTGTTCCACATTGACGAGCTCTTGCCCGACCGACCGTTCTTCCTCATGCTGCACTTTTTGCTACACGGGATCCACCATTACTTGCCTATGGATCGGTGCGTCACTATTTTTCTTGTTAGTTACCCAATTCCTAAACTAACAACTGTGAATATGCTAGATTGAGACTTGTAATGCCCCCCATCCTGTTCGCAGCCCTTTCGTTCCCATTCACGAGGCTCGCATACCTGTTGTTCCCTGTGGCTGTCGCAAACGGAATCATCTCGGGCGCATTTGGATTCTGTGAGTCACGCTTTCTACATTCATACCTTCAATAACTAACATATGTTATCAGACGTACTCTACGACTGCATGCACTACGCATTACACCACACCAAGCTCCCTGAATACATGCGCGAAATGAAGAAATATCACCTCGCGCACCATTACAAGAACTTTGAGCTTGGGTTTGGTGTTACTAGTAAGTATCAATTCCCTTGTTCTTCATTTTACCTCACGAGCCGTCCCCGTTCGCCTTCGGGTGACACCACCGCTACCTCGCCCCATCCCTACTCATATTCCCGTTCTATTCCCACGTCTAACACCCTTTGCGTTTCACAGGCAAGATTTGGGATTACGTCTTCAACACCATGCTTCTCGTCTAGACACACTCCTTTCCATAAGGTTATAATTCTTAGAATGAATGGCGCCGGATTTTTGTTTTGCTATACACTCGTTAGCCGAGCTTTGGATATACGTATACGTTTTAATTCTATGGTGTTGTGCACCGCTCTGATTCTTTCGCGCATTGAGTGGAAACCGATTGAAACGGGAGCAAGACCCTTGAAAGCTACCATATTTGACCGCATACAATCAAGAATAATATACTCATCACATTTGACAGACCGATATCAGTAAACCAAAACACGAGCGATTCAACCAAGATAAGCCCCACTCGGTATAACGCAGCGCTTGTGTAAAGGAAACCCTGTCCGCGAAACTTCACAAACATCGCCCGCTCAGTTCTTCTTGACTTGCTCCTCAAGCCATTCCCACAGTTTTTTCCCAGCAGCTTCATCCTTCGTATCAGGACGAGGCTCGGACACTCGCGCCCATGGAACGAGATACTATATTCGACTAGCTAATTAACTTCATGATTACAGGGAGAAATGGCGGTGCTTGCCTTTCCGGATAGCTCTGAGCCTTCGGGTGTGGTTCCTGCGTAGAGCTGGGTGATGGCGCCGTAGGGAGTTGGCCACATTATCAGGTAGTTCTAAGATGGGTACGTAGTATGAGTGAATGAAACACGAGTGCTCGAGAAAAGAAGAGAAGAAACGCACACGGAGCTTTATCTTGATACTATCGAGAGTCGTGTGTCGTTCCAATTCAGACGAAATCACCCCTATACACAGGTATACATGTTAATCGAAGTAAACGACTAATACATATAAAATGCTAAGCTCACCTGGGTGTAGAGAGGTAGAAATAATTCCTTGAGACCCATATCGTCGCGCAAGCTCGTTTGAAAATACGACATTGCCCTGTCAAACCAATAAAGTTTTATAGAGTCAATACGGGCAGATGAACGAACGCACCCATTTGCTCTGAGCGTACAATAGTTCCGTGCCAAGATTCTTTCGGGCCTCGCCCGCCTGGGCATCGTTAGGTACAAGGGTAGCATAGTCGATTCCTCCTTTAGAAGTGGACCAGTGACTGAGACTAGATGTATTTACAACTCTAACCGATCCGCCTACAGACAAGAATGAGGTATTAGATCCATGCTACGAACAAACGAGGTCTGTGCTTACGAGCTTGAGCGGTATGGATGAGAACCGGCAGGAGAGATATCGTCAATAAGTAATGCCCAAGCACGTTCGTCCCAAACTGGAGGTCGTATCCGTTCGCAGTCTTCTTGTCGATAGGCGGGGACATTACTCCCCCGTTGTTGAAAAGCACGTGGAGTTCTTGCTCTTTTCTAACGCCACACAATCAGTTCGTGAGATGGATCGTTTCCCAACTCGGAAGCAGCGAAACGTACTGCCTAAACTCTTCGACCGCACGGCGAATGCTATCTAGGTCCGCGAGGTCCATCTCGAGGAACAGTGGCGTTTTGCCACCTGTCTCTGTCTTCAGCCATTCAGTGGCTTCATCGGCTTTCGACTTGCTGCGCGCGGCCATATAGACTTTTGCGCCTTTTTCGAGCAGGACCTACAAGAAATACTACCTCAAACGTCGTAAAGAAGGGGGGTGAGACTGACGCGTACCTTGCATGTCTCCCTTCCGATACCCGCGTTGCCTCTGCAAAAGCCGTAAGCATTAAAACCTAGATAGGTCGTAACTCGGACCTACCCAGTGACAATGATAACTTGGCCAGTCAAGTCAGGTACCTGGTCAACCGTCCATTGTGGCTGACCAGGAAATAGCAGCTCGTTGTATATACTATATGCAACGCCCATAGTGATTTGGTTTATGAAGACAAGTGTCGAGTAGCAAGTGAACAAAGAAACCGTAGAACGCGTAACACAAATGCCAGCTTATTTATGCCCACTCACTGCGGGGAGACCCAGATGCTGAAGCGCGGTCAAATGTGGCGAAAACACGTGGTTCGGACATTTTCACCTCATTCCCTGACCCGGCGAGATTTCCATTTCGGGAAAAGGAGTGACCAAACAGAGCGCGAGCCAACCCACCCGCCGCAGCATCAACCTTTACACTCGCGTATGCATTCTCAATGGTTGGTTTAAACCGTACAAGCTAGACCTGAACGTACAAGAGCACGCATACATACATGTCTACGGTCATACATGCATCGCCTAATCGCATATATACTAATGCTTACTAAATCAAGCTTGGATATGATAGGAATTGGTGGAAAACTGCCAAAACATACCGGGTCTTGTAGTTGGGTATTACGGTCATACCATATAGTCGGGTGGTATCGCCAACTAGGTAGGGTAGTAGCTGAGTATAAAAAGAACAAAATAAAGAAGGCAAGAACTCGACTACGACACCGCCTATTTGTAAAATCCTTTGCGGACGCCATAGTCGTGGAAAAACCTTGCTGAGCAAGCTAAAAGATGACGAGTAAGCATTCTATTGACCACCATGCTTCTCCACTACGACTTGTTGATCCTAATATCGGAATACTTGGCAAACGATCTCTGTTCGTTATCAGTGCTTTCTCAGGCGAGCAGCCAAGCGCACGACGCAGCAGCTAAGATCCTATGCGGGGTTGTTGCTTTATACTCGGTCCGGTCGATAGACACATTCTGTGACACTATCCTTGCCGAGCTACATGCTCTCCAGTCACTAGTAAAGAGCCTTTGGATTGGCCCCGCATTTCCTGATTACTTTCCAGAAATCGTTGTTCTAGTGCCTCGCGTTCAAGCGACACTCCGACTACTTCCTTACCTACGAGACTTAACACTCACGCCGAGAGTCGAGTCTCTCGAGGAGCTGTTTGGTGGTCTGCTCGAAAGCGATTTCTGTCTGGATAGCCTGAAAGCGGTATATC
>JANWGL010001240.1:0-39062 GCA_025200755.1 Ceratobasidium sp. C01
GGTCCGTCAAGTAAGCCTTCTCCACGACAAAATTTAACTCGCCTGTTCTGCAACACGATCAATCCCGGCGTAGTTAAGATCAACTAATTTACTGTGCTGCCGAAGGGTACATATTAACGAAAAATGAGCGGGTTACTATTTTGAGACTAGACTCACTCTACAAATAAACTCTGCGCTCTCAATTACCGCTTGTGGATCTTGTGGCCGACAGGCAGGTTGCACGCCGCGAGGAGAACCGGTCATGATCTGGGAACGAAAACTCGCAACGAGATGGAGGATTGGTTACGTATGTGGTGACTAGGTCAGAAGCGATGCCAACTAAATAAATCTATGTTCGTCAAGTGAGCGTTCTGGATGTCTCTGAGTGAGAGAGGCGGTAAGTTGAAAGACAGCCTAAAAGCAAGGGTTGTGCTAAAAACGCGTCCAATTGTTTCGAGAAGTACTGGATAGGAGGCAGTTGAAAAATCTTGAGGGCAAAGGTCAACGCGCGGACACGCCCTGCTGAGTCATCAAACATGTCACGCCAAGTCTCCATAAATAATACAACAGGTAAAGTATAGTGGCAGAATGCCGAATTCTGGCCCTACCGCCTAATTAGTTTCCAAAGGCCATCATTGCATTCAACTAGCCCTTTTCGGCGAGCTGAATCCAAAAACCCAGCAAGTTGCTCGGTACTCTTATCATAGCCCGGGGCCAACGAAAGCATAGCCTGGATACGATCGATGGGCATAGCGCCTAGGTTCGTTAAAATTCCTTTGGTAAACTAAGCAGATGTGAGCCAAGCATGCGTTTATAATGCGACACCAGATCGAAACACTTACATTCCAGAAAACCTCCATTTGGGCTGCCTGTAACGCAATTTCCTCCTCGGAAGGTCCAGATGCCACTTCGGGAGCGGCTAATAGACTATCGGTATTCGAACATCCCATGAGAGACTCTGTACGAACCTTGAAGATTTAACACAGGTCTCTTCAGTGAAGCATCCTCGCCTTCCGACCTTTCCAATAGCCGATACTCGTTATTTCCTAAAGCTCGAAGTACGCCACGAACGGCCCAGAACTCAGCCCCGGCTCGGATTATGGGGATGTCAGAAACGCTAAGCTTAGATGCTAGTGCGCTTAGGTTCCAAGTGTCTGGTGTCAGATATCAGTATTAGCTAACTTGCAACAACGAATGTGTATACCTTTCTCAGAGAACAATTCTATAATTGCGGCTTCGAGAGGTGTCGCATCTACGCTGACGGTCCTATCTTCAAGCTCGATGTCAAGAGAGACAGTTCCGATGTTATTCATCCAACGTAATTTCTTCCCCGCTTTATGTTCAGTAAACTCTTGCTCAAAGGCCTCTTGCATCCTACTCAGAGCATCAGAAGGGGTGATAAGAAACCTCGCGAAGGACGCACTTCTCGAATTGCCCGGGCATCTTGAGAGAAGATGTTTGTAAATTAGGCCAAAAGAGGTGAGAAATGATGGCTGGGTGAAGCGGTATCTGAAAGGAGCAAGACTGAGTCATGAGACCGATATAGGGAGCATATTGACCGACGTTCAGGCGATTGGCCATGTGCTTGTCTATGCGACGCGAATCGGCAACGTCTTTAAGCATCACGTCGCATAGCTGCAATGCAGCCTCGCCAAACCGGAGTTTTAGGATTTCAACGTTGCGTGTCTAAGCTGCTCGTTGAGAAACACATGCATATGCGTGGTTTGCCTTTCCCAACGGCTCACCTCGTTATCGTAGTTGTGATCCTTGACCGCCAAGAGTCGTTGCCCGAGAAGATTCTGTAATTCCTTGACAAAGAGGTCGCGTGAATCGTATATGCTAACAAGCGTGCTGACAATGTCGCCCGGTTTGCTAGTGCGAAAGTCTAGGAAGACAAGATTCAACCGTGCCATTGGGTTGTATGCGGTAGAATTGGACAAACCTGGTTCAGCATCATTGGGTTCTGGATCCCATGCTGGGTCAGTATAATCCTCATAGGGCTCATTTAAGGCCTGGATCGGAAGAACTTGTTCGTTTTCTTCCAACAAATCGCTATTATCGCCCACGAGATTTCCAACAATGCATCGTATAGTATCTGGTCGCTCCCTTGGGATACGTTAAGCGACGCAACGCGCACGGACGGTACTACTAACCTGAGGTATCTCCTAATGGGATCTGCAACTTTGTATAGTAAGACGCCTGGCGGATCAAGTATTCGTAAACATCTAATGGTTGAAACATATTGTGTGAGGATATCCTTGGTGTCGGCTCCTGGGTGGAGCAGCCGTTTCTTGTTGCTAGGAAGTAAATGTTAGCTATTTTACGGATTCAATATTATTGTTCGCATACAGCCTCCTTAAAGTTTGCACCAAGTTACTCCGGCCATCAGCTCGCTCCATGCATTCCTGGTATTAAAGTTAAGTGTGTGTATTTAACGTTGAATATTTCATACCTTCAGGTCCAGAAGCGCCACCTTGGACTCTGGATAGTCTACAATTATGTCAAATATCTCTGAGGTCCTAGCAACTTCCAGTTAGGCAGTGCAACGCTTAATGGACAACCCATGTACCTAAGCTCGCATAGCACCTTGCATATATGATAATCGAACTTCCCCGCTGTAGGTGCGAGTGCTTTATGCAACATTTCTGCTAGAACATTTTTAGGATCGTAATTGACACGACGACGAACAAGCCGTACTCACGATCTGACAAGCCCCTCCCATATGTCATAGCCATCCATGGCACAACACTCTCTGTAAACCAATTCTTTACAATCTGTAGCACGCTGTTCTCTCCGTTGTCTTCAGCAGCAACTTCTTTGACACGTTTTTCAATTGCCTCGTGGATAACGCTTGCCACCAGTGCTTCGTGATCCTGTAATAGCCCCATAACGTCTAACGTTGGAAAGAGTCTAGGGTCGAGAGCAGGAGCAGCAAGTGTAGACCGCAAGAGAGCGTGAAACGCGCGGGGGAAGCCTTGTGGGAGAGATGCTAGGAAGTTGCTCCTAAAGTTCTTCCTGAACAACGCGGGGGCGTCTATGTTGACGCTGTCGCAGAGGGTTTCGTTATGCAAGCATGCAACGGTATATGGAAGAACGGACCTTGAAAACACTGCCAAGGGTGCGGACCATTCGAAGTACCACACGGACAATCGAGCGAACATGTGGTATAACTCATTGATATCTTCGCTATCCTGAAAGGCGCGATCCAGGTATTAGAACACAAACCGCATGACTCCACTAAGCACCGACCTCCCAACGAGTAATATAAGCCGCTATATCCGCAGTTACCAATGTCATCTTCTCAGCCATTTCGTCTGGAAAACAATCAGGTGGCTAGGTATGAATTTAGTGACAGCCGCACCGACCAGTAAACCATTGCAGGAGTGGTCCTAGCATTGACACATTCTCCAACATCTTCAGTGGTCTTGTAACCTCCTCATTTGCTTGTGGTACTGGTAAGAGGCGAATAGGATAGTAAATCCAAGGAGTGACATACTGACAAAAGGTGGGTCCTTTGGCGTGGTTATATCACGAGGACCAACGTGGTCGCACACGATCCTCCATGCCTTGGTATTTATTCAGACGATCAAACACCCCGAGAAAGAGAAAGGGTACCAACAGCACCGTGTTGAAAAAGACCAATGCGCCCTGACTTGCCGGCGTTAATACGTTTCAAAGCTTCATTCCAGCTGGCCCGAAGCATTAGTTCGCTAATAGGTCTTTGATCCATGGCTAAGCATCAATTATTTTCGGATAGAGTAAAGTCTAGCACTATTCCAAGCCAACCAGCATGGGCAGAGCAAAGAGCCTGGCAGTACTAGAGCTTATCTTCGAGGGATTACAAAGGCGCGGCAGGGCAGTTGCGAAAGCAAACAATCGGAGCAGAACCTAAAGACAGACAGCAAAGACAGCTTGGGTTTAGCCTACTAAGACCAGTTGACGTTCAGTTCAGCTATCAGTTACTCACGTGATGACGCGGCGCCAATTACAAACGAACAATATGTATTCTTTTGGGACAGGCGGATACCAATAGGCACCATACCATACCGGGGACCATAGGTCGCAAGGCGCGATATGTTAACTTAACGCGTATCCGAGATGATGGGATGGAGTAAACATAAATAGGTCGCACGAGGTATATCATTGACAACAACCATTAACCTTACACACATGACAATGCAAAGACTCGAATATCAAGACAGCATAACTTTTTGCTCCATCACATCAGTTTACCATTTGGCGCACTGTACCCACTCGAACCCTCCGAACGACCCAAGGTAGCGAACATTACCGAGTCAACAATGGATGCAAGAGTCAGGACGCCACCAACAATCGCGCAGAGCCTAGCAAATAAAGTTAGAACGGCAGCCGTAAAGTCAAACGAAGCACTCACGATGTCGCAAAGTGTGCGAAGGTCGAACGAGTTTCGCGATGAACGACCATCATTGGGGAAATCTCAAAGTTGAAGAACGCGCCAGGCAACCCCTGGATACCATGGCCAGTGAGCGTACCATGCGAGTCTCGCTCAGCACCGTCGCCATGGGTGAGGTCACGCTCGTAAGAAGTTACAGAATATTGATGGGAGCGAATCTAGAAGTCGGCAAAAGTTTATCAGCTACGCACTCCGAGTTTATGAGGTACGGTATGGGACGTACGATGTCGCCGTCAATGTGCTTAAACTCCGTCGATACGACCTTCATGAAGTACTGGAACATGTAGTTCGAGGCTTCGGTCTGGAATACTAGAGTCAGATCTTGCGCTCCTTTTGACACGACTCCCCAAAGGGTGGGATAGCCGCGCAACAAGTAAAGTGACGCACGCGATCATTACTCACATGCGCCATAACATCGTCAAGTGGGTTCGCCTCAATCCCAACCTTCTTGCGCCATGCTGTCCCGCGATCCGTTCCACGCCATTCATCCTCAGCCTCCGTGTCGCCTTCAAATCGGAACTCATGGATATAGTGACCAAAGTCATGGTGGTTGCCGTCTTTAAGGTAAGGGACGAGATCTTGGACGTGGCCTCGGTTGGCAACGAAAGAGCGACCAGGCGAGAAGTGGAAGTTTCCGGTGACCTTGTTAACGCGAACACGTCCAGCAATAGCACAGCCCTCGGAGTTTTGCTCGTGAATTTTAGACGTCCAGTTTTCAGCGACACACTAAACGTCACAGGCGTCAGTTTGTTCCAAGGTAAGCCTAAACGTGATGACCTACCTGCTCAATAGCATCTGGATCACCAAAGCTCCAGCCGCGGTTCAAGTACGCCTGACGAACGCTCTCGCAAGTCTGGCAGCATCCACCCTCAGGAGGTTCACCTCCGTAGCAAGAACCGCAGTACCCCTTAGGACGCGCTTTGATAGTCTTCTCAACATCGTTGTCAAGCTCATTGTTGTGGAAACCGTCGCGAACAATTTGTCCATGGGAGTCAAGGCGAGTCTTAACCATGTTGTGTGTCAGGTCCTGTAGAATCTCTCCAGAAATATCCGTAACGTCCAGGGAAAGCACTGAAAGCACATGTCAATGAGATGATTCGGAGATTGGAGCTCGAATGACTTACAGTAGCAAGGCACACGAGGGAAGGTAACGTTCATCTTCACGGTCAGTTTCTCCCCTCGAGAACGGTCAACCAAGATCGAAGTATCCAGAACCACTCGTCGGTAGTCGATAAGCTCGATGATGGTAAGGGTAAAAATGATCGCCGCGGATAGCATTGTTACTTCGCGCCGATATCAGTATACGGTAGACAGCTAGCATTGGCGCCTACTTACAGAACGCTCCAGTACGAGTCTTAATTTTAACGTCCTCCATGGTCTATTAGGGACACTACTCAGCAAATAGATCTACCAAGCTGTCACGTCAATCTCACCTTTCCGAAGCCATCGAGGCCTTTAAACGCCCCTCCAAACAGCCCTCTCGCCATGATAGCAGTCGTCTAATGTGTTCCAGCCAGCGGCAGCGACGAGTTCAGCGGCCCCAAGAGTTTTAACGAGAGTATCTCGCGTAGAGTTATAGCGGCAGTAGATGTTGGCGGTTCGCCGAGTGCCAGCAGATATTTGAGTCGAATGTAGAGTCTCGAGAGCAACGGATTGACGTGGCCAATCGACAGCTCTGAGAACTACAGGGTCCTCAGGGTTTGTCATCACGTGATGTATCGCAATTGCAAGGCACAGGCGCTTACCGCCACCTCAACAACCACCATAGACAACTACACTATTATACAAGTAAGCATTGTTTCTTCTAATTCTCACTCGACACTCTGACAAACCCTACCCAGTGACAAAACATAGTAGAAATAATACGGCTAATAGTGTGTTTAGCTATGCTGAATACAAGAAACTCTCCGACTATGGCACCAAGAAAGTGAGCACCACAAACCATGTCATCGGATACTTGACTAATAATGTAACAGCAACGTCTAGGTGTAGACTCCATGAAGCGTTTCGATGCTTGTACATTATGTTTACAACAGGCTAGGGAGCCCGTAGCGTGTGGGGAAGGCCACCTTTGTGAGTCCAGCAATCTACTTTTTCAACACCAACTACCTTCTCGCCACTTTCGGAAACCCCGATTTACCTCCTCGCTCTTTCGGTACCCTTGAAACTTCGCATACTGACTCTCCTAGACTGCAAAGAGTGTATCTACTCCGACCTTCTTTCCCAGAAGAAAGATATCAAACGCTTCAAAGCAAAGCTCGAGGAACTTGCCCGCGAGGAAGAAGCTGAGCGAGCTCGAGCTGTTCAAGCTGCGCGGGATCGTGTATTGAGGGATTTTGAGCGTGGACAACTGGGCCTTGCGTCACGCCGCGAGACCGTTGCGGAGAGTGAGAAGGACAAGGACAAAGCAGCTGCGAGCAACGAAGGTAAGAAACTCCCAAAAACATATCTTAATATTCATTCTAATTCCCAGTACAGCGTCGAGAGGAACCAAACGGCCCGCATCGACAGCATTCGAATTTGACCGTGCTCACGCTGACGAGCTCGCACGCCGAGCCGAAGACGCCGCACTAAAACAACTGGAGATCGAACAACGAGAAGCACGAAAGTCCAAACTCCCATCTGCATACTGGCTCGCGAGCGAAACTCCCACGGCGGACGGAGGGGAGGCGACGCTTGGGAAACTGAAGGACGTTAAAGTTGGGACTCTGTGTCGGGCCTCAGAGTTTGGGCACCCACTGAAGTACGTTGCGCTTGCGCCTGAGATTAGTTTCCGCGAGACTGACAATGATTACTTGATAGTCTCAAGGCGCTAGTTCCAGTAAAATTCACCCTCGATTCAAAGACTGCACCAGCGTCCTCGTCGTCGACGCCCACGCCCTCAAACGACAAGGACAAGCCAGAACCGATATGTCCCAGCTGCAAGAAGACCCTCGGCCTAGGGATCATGTTCCGTACGTACTCAATCTCTAAATATTTTACCCAATTTATTCACGGGATTTACAGTTATGCGACCTTGCTCACATGTGCTCTGTAAGACATGTACCGACACCCTTGTCACCCCAAACAAACAATGCGTCACTTGTGACTCTGCGCTACCGGAACCAAAAGACATCATTCAGCTCTCTCGAGAAGGAACTGGGTTCTCCGGGGGCGGACGAGCAGAAACCAAGAGAGTAGGGATTAGCTTCCAAGGCTGATACTGGGTTATAGGGAAGGTTATCGATCAATCTTGCTATCGTAATTTAATCAACACAAAAATACTATAGCTTCACATACATCACAAAACAGTTGCAGTCAAAACTCCTACCCTATACCCACATACAACCCGCACCTAGATCGCCCTCTGCCTCATCCGCGCACCAACAGTCCTCAACCCAGCATAGACCTTGCCTGGTGGGCTACCCAGAATCAGAGAAACAAGTGCGTCGCGAGCAATTTTGATGTTTTGGAAGGAGCCGAGGATATGAATTTTGCTGTGAGGTATCACCAGTAGGTCAGTTTCAGCCAACTATAACTCTCGCAGAAACAAACATACGTATCAGCGAGAACAATCCGAGTCCTGCTCGCATTCTCAATGGTAAATTTGGTCTTTCCGTCGTGCCCCGCGATACGCCCTATATAACAATATGGTATGAGTTGAGATACTTGGTGACAAGATGCCACCTACCAATTGCTCGGGATAAGTGATCTCCGTGTAAAGTTTTGACGTCTTTGATCTCAAATGAATCAAGGTATAAGTCATCCAGCCGAAGTAAAGCAATTGCATCCTAGGAATAACAAGTGAGTTAGGTGGAAAACAATAGATGCAAATGCACAAACGTTGACATCGAATCCGAGAGCATATGCTTTGACGAAATCCGCGCCTTTTTGGATAGCGCCGACATCCTTGGTGTGTTTGGACGTCTACGCGGAAATGAGAATAGGTAGTGTCATCTAAAGCTCGAGGCACTCACCCGAATCTCAACTGCTCGCTTCTGGACATTCATTCGTACTTGGAGACCCAGCATTTCCGTCAAAGGAGAGAATATATTGATCCAATCCTTCTTTAGTGGTGTCATGCGATGAGGAGGAATGGCAATCTTTCTCGACTCCGCCTTTTCCGTTGTGCGTTGGGCAGATGCGGGTAGCGCAGGGAATGACGGTGTGCTCGTTTCATCTACTTCCATTCCAGCTTCGGGGGCGGCCCCTTCCTCTGCAACCATTCCGCCCATAACCACATCGTTTAGCGGAATGAGATCTTCATCGATGTTCGTCGTCGGACCAGAGAGTTGAGTAGCAATAAGTCCCTTTTTCGAAGAGTTCTTTCCCCTGCGAGTTTTGGACTTTGGTTTAGAGGATGAAGCAGGTGCAGAAGGAGAGACGATAGGAGCCATTGCAGATCGAGGTGTAGATTGAAAATATTAGCCTTCAGGGTTAATTGGCAGCTGAGTCAGCAAAGTGGAGGTATGAGTCACGTGCGGTGCTCAATAATAGCCGGCACGTCATGCGATCTTTGGCGCTCACGGCGACGTCTTCCAGCATCTGCCAGTTACGAAACTGCATCTCGGCCATTGTCTCGGCCTGCTGCGCATATTTTCTTAGAATAAAGTCCAGCAGCTCGCTCCACAGCCTTCGTCGTGCCGCGCCACGCGATCTGAGTGAGGCGGGGTGGGAGTATATAAGTATTCCATTCACTCCTCGGGCAGATGACCCCTCTCGCGGCCACTATACGCCTGTCCCTTTTTTGAATTTAATCCGGCATCTTCTCTGCCACAACCTGCTTGCCTATTTCTACGAGCTAGGCGACCGTATAAGCATCATCACTAGCTCACGCTTGATTCCACACCCCACATCGACACCATCCACTGTAATCTAGTCCATCGCGGCAACTCAGGTTACAATCAAACAAACTTAACGAACAGTGAGTGTGACCTTATGCGCAGCACGCTACTCTGTTCTCACACACCCACCACCGCAGTCCCCCGTGGCAAACATGGGCTCAGGAACCGGAACAGCCGTCTTCTTCCTATTCCTCATATCCGCCGTCGTATTCTGCATCTTATATTGGGTATGGGCCGTCAACCGCAGGCGAAAGCAACGTCTCATGGCCGCCAACATGGCATATCCCTCCATCTCGCAACGACCCCACCCACACGCCCGTTTTGGAGGTGACCCTGTCGTCCGAATGGAGGCGGGCGACAACCTCGACGGGCTGCCGAAATATTCCGCGCAAGCGCAAGGCGATGAGCAAACTGTGGTCCGGAATTTCCCTGCCGCCCACACAGGATCACCTCGGGCCGGACTTCGGCCAGATTGGATAAGCAGGCCAAGCGCGTTCAGGCAGACCACCGGGGCGCCCAGTCTACCACCGCCTGCTTATGATCCCTCGGCGCCAAGGCAATCATAATGCTGCACTGCTCAGCTTTCTTCGTTGCCGTTATTCAATTTGTCAACCCCGTAATATCCCTTGCTATGAAATCGGCTTCATTCCGCTGTACTACTTCCGCCCATTTATTTCTTTGACCATCCATGTAGCCCATTTCGCCTTCTGTATTTTTTACTTTCTCACAATCACTTTACGATATCTAATTATTAGTTCATTACACACCGGGCCAAAATGCTATCTCTAACTCGACGACTCGGTTCCAAATAGCTTCGGCCCGTCTCCAACTTTCACTGCCCTCTTGAATATCCATCATGTCGACTAGCTGTTTGAGCTCGTCTACAAATTGAATAAACTCTTTGCTCGTCCAATTCGTGATGAATCGGGTCAATGGGTCCGAATCATTAGAATTGGCGCTCGGGTTACGTTGGCTTGCAGCAAAAGACCAAGAGTCGAGGTACATCTACGCGTTCGCGTCGTTAATCTGCTCGACTTCAGTTACAACGGCTAATCTCACCTTCTCCATCGCCCATAAGAAAACTAGTCCCTCCTCTAAGCTTCCCAAACTGGAGACTCTCGCCATTTCCGCGCAATAATTTTTCGTCGCTCCCCTCTCCCACTTCAATGATTCGCTCATTCTCTCGGCCAAATCGATCTTCGCAGCCATCTCCTCAAAAAACTGCACCTCCTTCACGATATTTCCCAATGAGAACGTCAAACACTCCAGAATCTTCCTATTCCTCTCCTCGACGGGGGTAACATCCGACCCAAAAGTTGACAAGTCGTCCGATGCGAACGGGATTTTAGAGATTAGGAGCCCGATAAATCGTGGATAGGCATGAGCGGCGTATATGCGGTCTTGGTAGAGCCAGTGAGCAAGCGTAGTAGACGGAAGGGTGCCATCTCCCCCTTGCCTCAGGAATGGATGGGTAGTAGCTGCTATGTACTCAGCCGAGGATGTTTGCGAGAGAAGGTGGGAGGTTAAGGCTGGGTTTAAGGCTGGCATGGTAGATTGGAACCGGCTCGCCCGAGAGTGACATCAGTTGGGCGCTTACCTATGCTGTGGTGGCCATGCAAGGCCGGCGGACTCGGGTGTGGTACTCTTCCTTAACTTCGACGTGAATTGAAGCAAATTCGTAAGTCTCAAACCTCATAGTATTGACCTACTATAATCTCAAAATAGGGTCGCGCGTTACAATAAGTTCAAAATACCTTCAATGTCTAGTCACCATTTGGTCCCACACATCACCGAGATTACTCGCGATCATCCCGATCTTGGTAATTAAAGCTATAAGTCAACGTGGATATTTTCATTTAATTTGCATTATAGCCCGAATTATGAATAGGTTGGAAGAGATCGCCGCACTAGCGTTGAAAGATGGTCGGAGCAATCCTATGAAACCATAGCCTACTCATCATATCATATTTTACCAGATCCACTCACGCTACCAACAGTGGGAGTATCGTATGCAGAAGAGCCTGAAGCACTCCATAAATTCATTCGCATGCAACTCGAAGTAGGCTTAATTGGCGGACATATATACGGGGCATTCCTTGGCGGTGTTGATGCTACAAACTTGGTGGGCGTGTCAATGTGGTACGAACCGGGGCAAGAATTTATGGCGAGGTGAGCGAGGCTGCAGTTGAACTATTCATCAAAGCTGAATTGAATTCAGTGAAGAAGAGCACGGGCCTTGGAACGCCTATATGCGAGATATCGCGCCGGAGAACAAGTAGTGGATAACTGATACGGTGAGCTTGCGTTGAACTCGCTAAACCACCTAGTCCCGTCTAACGAAAGATTCAGATGCTACCACGAGTAGAATCCCTGACAAAAGATTCGTTCGGAGATGTAGAGAAGACTACGATGTTTCAGCTGCAACTGCTCACTGTGCATCCGGACTTTCAACGAAGGGGCTTAGGTGCCTTTTTGTGCAAGAACGAAATTGACAAGGTGAACATCAAGTCATTATACCTGTTCATGTTCGAATCATGCTAATCTGATATTTAGGCCAACGCGCTTGGAGTCTCATCCTGCCTGGAAACAAACAGCGAAGATAATGCGAGTATTTCAATCATTCAGTCGATAACCTTAGTTCTCATCCAGTTTGTCTCCTAGATCAAATTCTACGCATCACTGGGGTTTGTCGTCAAAGGCAGTGTACTGATGCCATCGCAACTGGGCGACTTCACAATGTCCTGTATGCATCGCCTGCCTGCAGGTAACACCATTTCGACCTAGGTTATTTATGTTCTAATGCACTGCTTGCCAATCTGCTAAATTTAAGCGCTGCGCATCGCTCGCGGGACTCGGTCTGACGTCCGCAAGTTGGTTAAAAATAGACATATATCCCTGGTTGGGTATTGTGGGATCGATACGAATACGCGGACACACCGACAGTGACGGGCAGCCTCCGAGGTGTACAGGGTGAGACGGGCATCGCGAAACATTTATTAGTCGGGCTTTTGGTTTCTATATGTTACCTCTCAATCAAACATACACTCTAAGAAGCAATACTTCAACGCATATACGATGCTTGAACTGCGCAGCATTATCGAGCTCACGAAGGACACGCCGCAGTTGGGTAAGTTGGTTCGACCCAAGTAGGACGTGTATAATGACTGATAAGCGTAACTTTTAGAGGCTTATATTGAACGTCTTAGCGTCATATTTGGTCTTGCTTTTGAAAATGGTATATCTTCTCCCATTAAGCCTCAAGACGACAGTCGTTTACAAGACAACTTACTTATCCTTAGACCCGTTCACTATGCCTGCCCTGGGTGTCTCCTATCGAGATAACCCCGAGCTTCATCAAAAGTTCGGTGAAGCCCAGTTTCGAGCTGCACTAACGGGAGCTGGACATGTCTTCGGGGCCTTTGTTGGCGGAATGGAGCCTCACAATTTGGCGGGATCTGCTATATGGTACGAGCCGGGCAGAGAGTTTCTTGACGAGTAAGTACTACTAAAAAGCTTCTTTGGTTGTGTTGGGGCAACTTAAACCTGGACTTCGTATAGCACTGCCCAGAAGAGCCTTTGGGCTGGCTTCATGGCCAATCTGAGCCCGGACATGCGGGGCTGGTGGATCAATGTGGTAATTCCAGCTATCCTATCTCAAAGCTACGCTAGATTCTGACACGAAACTATGCGTGCAGATGCTACCACATTATACTAAACTTACAGTCGAAGGTTCTAGGGAGGGAACCAAAAAAGGATTCCTTCATTTGCAGCTGCTGAGTATTCACTCCGATTTCCAGCGTAGGGGGCTTGGTGCCGCGCTAGTTAACGGGATGGTCAAGCAGGTTCGTGCATGGGTACCGCTTGAGATTATTTTGACTCATCATAGTGTTTGGTTCGTGCTCAGACTGACGCCAAGGGCGAACCATCCAGTGTGACGACCACCAAGGACACCAATGTAAGTGTATTGAGTCGAGGCGGCATTTCAACTTCAAGGATCTGACCGTTATGAGTATAGCTCTTATTCTATGGCGCTCTCGGATACAAGGTCAAGTCAGAAATTCTTATCCCTTCGCCACACGGAGATTATACGATGTGGTATCTTTGTAGGGAGGCGCAAAGTGTATAGATTGAGTAAAGCTGGTTATTTGTTCTACAACTGTTATGGTATTATGTATCCTCAATCATCCCTATATGCGTTAGAATTATCTTGATCTTGCATCCTGCAAATTGAATGCTGTGGCTTAGGCGGATGGATCCCCGTAACTACGGACACGAGCCGCAGCTTTGTATCTGCGTGGATGAGCGCAGCTACTACCCCCCCCCCCTCCCGTGGGTGGAGAGAGTAGCGCTGATTATCTTGACCCGCCATCAGTCATCTGGCATCGCGCAGCCCAATATCTTATGAGAGACCACGCATATAGGAGCCAAAGTCTTTCTGGTTAAAGTCATTTGGGGCACAAACCTTGATCCCGGGCACTATAGCACTATAACACGATGCACCTGTATGCATCGCCCGCCTTCGGCCAACATCTTGGTCGAAGGTGTATATCTTCTAGTATCGTTTCTAGCGTTCTATTACGGTGAACTCAGTATATCGCTCGCAAGGTAATCAAAATACTCTTATGCCCGGTTGGGCATCGCGAAATCAATACGATCACATGTCACCTCGAGGCAAGTGTAAGGTGGGATGAGCATCGTGGGGCAGTTTTCAGTCCGGTTTTGTTTCCTGGTAGCTGCATCTGGCCTGAAGATTTTCTGAGGGGTGGTATTCCTTCAGGTACACAATGCATGATTCGCACAGAGTTATCGAGCCCACGAAGGACACACCGCAGTTAGGTACATCAATCCTACTTAGCAAAACGCGTACGATGGCTGATAAGCGCAAATCTCAGAGGAGTACATCAAAAGTTTTGCCGTCGTAGCCAGCCTTGCTTTCGAACATGGTGTGTCTTCTCCCCGTAGAACATCAGCACAATAAGCATTTGGTAATATACTTGCCTGTCCTTAGATCCATTCACTATGCCTGCGCTAGGAGCCTCCTACCGAGGTAACCCCGAGCTTCATCACAAGTTCAGTGAATTCCAGATCCGGGCTCCTTTGACGGGAGCCGGACGCGTCTTTGGGGCATTTGTCGGTGGAATGAAGCCTCGCAACCTGGTGGGAGCTGCTATGTGGTTTAAGCCAGGCAGAGATCTCCGGGACGAGTAAGTACTAGTAGAGAGTTTCTTTGATTGCGTGATTCGTCCTAAAATCTGTACTTCGTATAGCGATGTCCAGAGGAGTCTTTGGGATCGCTTCATAGTTAATCTGAGCCCAGATATCCAGGACTGGTGGAATAACGTGGTTAGCCCAATTGACCCAGATAAAAGCTACACCCGATTCTGATACAAGGATTTGTACACGCAGATGCGGTCACGCGGTAAGCAACTTAGTGCCGAAGGACTCGGCGAGGGGGGCAGGAAAGGGCTACTCCACCTGCATGTGTTAAGTGTTCATCCCGGGTTTCAACGCCGGGGGGTTGGCGCCGCGTTAGTTAATGATATGATCAAGCAGGTTCGTAAATTGGCCAACATTAAGGTTATCTTAGACTTATCACAGTGTTTGGTTCGTATTCAGACTGACGCCAAGGGCGAATCATCATGTGGAGACTACTAAAGACACCAATATAAGTCTATTGAGTCGAAGCGACTTTGCGAATCTTATCGCCGCATGTATAGGTGTTGTTCTATGGGGCTCTTGGGTATAAGGTCAAGTCGGAGATTTCAATTCCTCCCCCATACGGGGATTTTAAAAGGTGGTGCCTTTATAGGGAGGCGCAAAGCGTGTAGAGTGAATTAAAGGAATGGTTTGTTCTCTAGCTATTAATGGCGTGTACTTGTACTGGCGTTACCGTGCTGCGCTGATACGATCTAATGCTGCGCGGCTCGTAGCTCCATAGCCGCGTGCGTGAGCGCAGTTACTATCTCCATAAATGATGAGAGCCATATGAACTACCTCGATGCATCGGGAGTTACCTATACTGTGATTGCCTGGCCTTGTATCGCATGGCTGACTGCGCATATAGGAGCAAAATCCTCGTGCCAAAAGTTACATGGTTCGTAAACCCTGATTATTGCACACCACTGAGTGCACTTAACGCAATAACAACGACAGTCATTCGTTTTTTCGCTGTACGACGGCTCCGCAATGAGGAATTTACATGAAAATTCTCTAAACGTACAAAATTATTAGGCAGTTTGTAGCACATTAATATACATTTACGCCTTGAAACGAGATACGGTTTGCGCCTGACATTAAGCGCCCGCGGACTTCGTGGTTTGCCGGGCGGATTTCCACGCGAGATCACGTGGTAGCGATAACAGCGTTCACGATGCCCACTGCACCACATGCATCAGCGCAGTGGCTTCCATAAGGTCTGCGGGCGCAGGCTTTCAGCTGCGTACGCCGACATCCAGTTAGATTATAACGCCCTCGACAGCTTGATCTAAACACCGCCCCCCTCCGCATTCCACCTATCCCTTATTATCATAGGACTATGATCATAACCGGCAATCGTGAACCGCGGCCAGGCGATGATGAGCCAACGGAAGAGACATCCCTCCTTGCGGAACAAGTGGTGGTTGACCCCTCACCAGGCAAATTCTCTCGGTTCATACAGTTTCAGCAGTCACACCTGGCACTCCCAGTGGTCTTTTTTGGCTTCCTAGGTAAGCCATTTGTAAATCGTTGGTAGACTCAACCTAACGAATAAGCGTAGCTGGTTCTATCACCACCACAGCATACATCGAAGTCATAAATTATCTTTCCTGCCAATTCTGGTGGAGTACACACGATCCCTCTCGAATCCCTTCCGACGGAAATATACCCAACGAACTTTGTCGCGAGCCAGGTGTTCAGAAACTTTTTTCTCAAATCTTTCTGTTCTTCTACGTTTTGGACCTGTGTGGCGGTGAGATAACTTATAATATCTTAGTTAACTACGGCGTTACTAACTACAATCCGACCTAAGGTTTGTTCACATCCTCCCCAATCGGCACGCTCTCCGCAAAGTACGGGCGTAAACCCCTCCTGGTTGCCGTTACTTTTATCACAACAATTTCCCCATTGTTGTTCATTGCTGGGCTCAAAAGCATTTCGCTCTCTCTGATTTTCCTGTCAATGGTGACATCCGCGATCGGAGGCCCCCGGCAAATATTCCTCCTTAGCACGATGTTTGTGGTGGACATATCGCCTGATCCTACGCCCATCCTTTCGGTACTTGAAGGTTCAGTTGCCCTCGGTTCCACTATTAGCTTCGCTGTCGGAGGACTTATCACGAGCCGGACTGGTAACTTGACTTATGTTTTCTGGACTCAGGAGATCGTCTGCGTGGTGATGTTCCTGTATGTCCTGATTGCTATTCCCGAGACTTTTGGGCGCGAGAAACGGGCCGCCCGTGCCGCGGAGATTGCAGCTGAACAGTCTCGCGGACGAGGGCGGACGAGATCTTCACGTTCGAGGAGCCGCAGTGTTAGTTTGGAGCGGGTGCGGGATACCGCTGGTGCCTTTTCACGCCCTCTCGCTTTGCTCTGGCCGCAGCGCGACCCTATTACCGGCAAGCGCAACAAGCGGCTGCTTACTTTGGCTGCTGGCATTTCTGTTGCGATCATTGGGGCAACTTACGTGGGACCAGCCTTCCTGGTTTACGCAAAAAGCAGCTTCAACGCTTCTCCAGAGCAGGTATAACTTGTCTCCCGATCGCCCCGATTGTATGTTACTGATATATCAAGCCAGACCGGCTATATTCTCAGCATGCTCTCGGCGCTCAAGACAGTCTATCTCTTCTTTGTACTCCCGTCCCTCTTGCAATGGGGCCGACCAGCTTACAACCGCCGCTGGCGCACTGGGGTGGCTGGTACTGACGCAGACTCGTCTAGTTCCCATTTTGACGTGATCGCGCTCGCGGCCGCTTGTAGTGTTGATGCCATTGCGATAGCGGGCGTCGGGCTATCCGGAAGCCTAAACGCAGCAACCGTGTGTGAGTGGAAGAACTTAATTTGAGATGGTACCTGGCTAAGTGAACCTACATAGGCATTATGTTCGTAAGCATCGGCTCCGGTGCTAGTCCGTGCATTAGTTCTATTGTATCGGCAAGCGTGGAACCTCTCGCTCGAGGTGAGCCTTTGTCGTCATATATGCGCATATAGGCGGATATCTCACCGAAAACGTAGGCGAGGCACTTGCTGCAATTGCTTTAGTTCGCTCCACTGCCGAATTTTTGTCACCGTTGATTGTGGGCGGGATCATGAACGCCACGATCGAGACGCGCTTGCCGCAAACGGTCTTTTTTGTATCTGGGGTCAGTAATTTACTCCCATCAGTTGATTGTTCGACTCTAACTTCCGTCAAATTTTCAGATCTTGCTACTCCTCGGCGCCGGCATCGTCACCTTGGTTCGGGACGCGGACAGGTATATTCCCCCAGAGGTGGTGAATGGGAGCGCTACATTTGAACAAGACTGCCCACTCGACGGTGAGACCGAAACGAACTAGCGAAGGTAAGGCCCAAAAAGAGGGCAGCGGCGTGTCCCGATGAATTCTTAATTCGACATATCTACATAAAAGAGCTGTAATTGTGCCAACTATCACACATAATGTAGTTTTGGAGCTTTCAAAACATATAAGAGATAAACATAACCCTGAATATGATCGCGTCCGTGGAATAAAGCATCTCTTTGGTTTCACCTCTCGAAACTCACTGCATGTATGCGCCCCCCCCCCATCCAACTTAGACATAGTCGCACTCATTGGACATCCAGGTTTGACCATCATGGTCAGTCGCCCCCTGTCAGCATTGGCCTTTAGTATCACCAACAAATGTTTGACCGAGAAGAACTCACGTTAGGGACAGCGTTAATCTGGCCTGGCGACGTCGTCCTCTGTGGTGGCTCAGTCGATTCGGGTCCCCACACACGCTCAGTCCACGACCGAACGGGTTGTGCTGGTCGCGATTGAGGTGGCCTGGGAGAGCGGTTGTGGGTATTGTAATGTGGAACATCTGTGCCCATGGAGCCACCGAGTGTCTCTGTGTGCGCATATGTCTGGTTGGCAACGCCATGGCCGGGAGATAGTGTTTGGGGAGCGCGAGTAGGCGTAGGAGCTAGTCGTGGCACTGGTTGATTGGAACAAGCGCACGTTGTACGATGCACTGGGGGAGGCGTCGCTGCTTGAGTGGGTCCATGCTGAGGCTGCTCCCAGTCGCTTTGAGGCATTGGACGAGTCTGGTCACCGTGAGGGATATACATTGATGATCGGCATGTTTCAGCACGATGCAGTGGTGGATCATATGGGCTTTCCGAAATTGGAGAGTAATTTGTTGTTGTCTGAGGTTGAGGCTGGCGATAGGAACAAGTATGAGAATGGGGTGGAGGACGTCGAACTTGATGTTGAGATGGATACCGAGATGGCTGGGCCTCATGCTGAGGATACCGTGGAGGTTGAAATTGGTTACAATAATGTTGGGGACCACAGTCATGATGCTGCTGGGTCGGAGTCGGCGCAGGAGGAAGCGCAGCTCGACGCTCATGCGCCGCATGCCCTCCATACAAACGAGAATCCACAGATTCCGTCCTCATTCCCCGATTAGGCGGATAAGGTTCGGTGTTGTTCAGCCCGTGGACATCAGGATGCTGGTAGTATTCATGGTGTGTGTCAAAGCTCGGCTGGAAAGACGGGGTCTGCGAAGGTGCTTGTGACGGGCGAGACTGGGGATGTGGTCTCGAGGTAGGATGCCTATGAGGTGGGTACAGAGGATGCTCTTCGTGGTATTGTGGCGGGTGCCTAGGTTGGGAGTTGTAGAGTGTCGGAAATTGAGATCCCGTCCGGTTGATCGGTGGCCAATTAGCTTGCGGTGCGAGTGCTTGAGCCGGAGCCGGGATGATGGGATGTGCCCCATTTGGGGCTGGTCACACGAAAAACGTGAGTTTGTTGAAAGTCAAGTAAGCCGTAGAAAAACTTACGGTTGTTGACTACATTGTTCATTTCCCTGGCAATGGCGGCGACGGTGGCGGCAGCGGCCCATTCGCTCGACTCAGCGACTAGCGCATGAAGCGCTGAAACTGATCGTTGAGCCGAAAAACAACACATAGGATGTTTTTCTTTAAGATACGCATTCTTGGCATCCACAGCCGCCTGCGGGTCGTATTGCGACCATGATCTATGAGACCTGGAGGCCATGCATTGCCCCCCGTAACATGGCCGACACTGTTTCAAACATTCGAACAAACCGTAGCAGAGCCATCGGCAGTTGGTCTTCAAAAGAACATAGCTGGGCGAATTTCGAGCAAAATGATTGTACATCTCTAGGATATGTCCAAGTGTCAAGATGGTTCGAGGAGTTTCGGTCGCGTGGAAGACGAATTGACCTCGGGAATCGCCTTGCGAGTGCAAAAGCTCCAATCGCCTGCTCGCCTTGATGGTATCCGCCGCTGGGTCGGGTTTGCTAGATAGCATGCGCATATTCTGTTGCTTGGGGTTCCGTTCTAGACGAAACCAAACAATTGTCGGCCTCTGAGTAGAAGGAAGCGTAATTTCGCATGCTATAATAAGGTATTCATGGATGCCATGACGATAGCAGTCCACACTGCGGATTGGTGCATCGTAAAACCCGGGAACCCGAGACGCGCATATGAAGAAATCGGTCAAGTCCTGGGGGCTGGGCTCGCCAGCATTGATAAAATCCTCGAGGTGCGATTGATTCATCTTTTGAGCGAGGGTAGTTGTCACACAGGAGAGGTAAGATGTTGACCAGGCCACACCATTGATCCCTGGTGTTATATAGAGTAAACGATTCGTAGAGTATACGAAATGACGCGCTGGGATAGCCTTCGAAAACACGAGTGATGCGCCGAAACGTTCGAAGAGGGCCACGCGATTACCAGCGCGAAATCTGCTACGCTCGTGGTCGGCGTGTTTGTCCAAAAGATGAGCCAGTTACCGTAGGAGGGTCAAACGCGGCCGCAAAAATGCGACGCATATTCCCGAGTAGAGCATCGATGCTCCAAAAAGGAGATAGCTCAAGTGCAAAGTCAAGGCGAAAAGGCCTGAAGGCCTGGCCTTTCTTTACATTCCTCGATATCGAGGAGCGCCTGCCCTTGCCTCATGGACTCTTGCATTGTCTCGCCGATCCCAGCATTGAGGTGCCCAAATCCAATAAACTACTATTCGGTGACCCCTTCAGGAAGTCCAACAGCCAGCGATGCCCCGTTAACCGCCATCAATAGTTGTGCTCATCGATTTCTTCGGCCGTGCTAGGTTGAAGCACTTGGTGGCTCCGACTCAATTCGTCCAGCTATCAGATTTTTCCCAGCATTGGTTGAATGCTCGGTTAGGAGACTGATGGTCGGTACACTCTTACCTTTTCTATATACAGTATAACGAATTTATCCTAGCCCATATGTCGTTTAAATCACACCTGTTTCAAACCTCCTGATTCTACCGTTTCCTCTATGTGGGTATCTTACTTTGATTCGGAATGCAGACAAATGTGTTGACTCCTAAAAGAGACTCGGGGAGTTGAATGAAGGTTTGATTACTCGACGACGGTGAGCTGGTATAGGTGGGTCGTATTGGGGCTCGCAGGAGGGGCGAGTAATATGTTAATACAATCTCAATTTTGCATGTCTACACGAGCGGCATAAAACAAGAGTCGGTGTGTCCATAATCTAGCTTCAAAGCTTGACGGGGAAATAAAACTAGCAAAAATTAAGTAAACCTAAACTCAGTCACACTTATAGAGCACGTCCAGCATGTAATTTCCAAGCTCCAAAGAAAATAAATATTTGGTGCATATATGCGCTTGGCGTTTCATCGGAGGTAGTCATGTTCGTTAGGCATCCTTACAGAACAATCAAAGGCGGGCATTCCCTATTGGTATACACTCTTTAGTATTGTTTAAACGCGTTTAGCTGGAAAAGACTCACGTTTGGTACAGCCGCACCCATATGAGTATCCATTTGGCTTGGCGATTCCGTCCTCAAAGGTAGCCCAGTTGTCTCGGGGCTCCATACTTGTTCAGTCCACGACCGAGCAGGCTGCGCTGGCTGGGGCTGAGGAGCTCTATATGTGTGGCTGTAGTCGTTATGGTTCGGGACGCCTGCACCCATGAGGCCACTATTGGGCATTTGCGTATGTGCGCATGTCTGGCTGGTGAAACCACGAATAGGAGGTACGCCTTGGGGTGGAGGAGCAGGGGCAGATGGAGGCGCTGCCGGGTGATTGGAACAAGAGCACGTTGCTTGATGCGAGGGGGGAGGCGCTGAGGCTTGAGTGTGCCCACGTTGAGGCTGCCCCCAGCCATTGTGAGGCGCAAAGTGGGACTGCTCGCTGGGAGGAACACGCATCGTCGGCTGATGTGGCGGAGCGTTCCATGCTGGCGGTCCGTATGCGCTCTCTGGCGGTGACGAGTAAGTCATCGTCGCCTGAGGCTGAGGTACGGGATAGGGGCAAGTGCCAGAATGAGAAGGTTGAGGTGGGTACTGGGGGCGAGGTTGAGGCTCGTGAATAGTGTGCTGCTGGTGGACATGGTGCTGATGATGGTTATGAGAGCCGCAAGCTTGGTACGATTGGAGCGGCGCCGGTGCAGGTGCAGTCCAACGCCCATGCACATCATGATCCCCGCACGAACATGACCCAATTGTTCCAGCCCTCGTTGCCGGACTAACAGGACACGGCCCAGCATTGTTTAACCCCGGCCCACCGGGACGCTGATAGTAATCACTATGCGCATCGAGGCTCGGCTGGGACAACGGATGGTTATGACCGCACGAGCCACCGCAGGATGACGAGGGGGCGTGGGGCGAGACAGGAGGTTGAGCGTACGACGGAGCACGTGGGGCATGCGTAGGACGAGGCTGGGGATACGGTCTCGTGCCGGGATACATATCGGGCGGATACGAGGGATAATAGCTCTCGGCACTTTGAGACATGCTGAAACGGTCCATGGAGGGTTGGCTCTCGCGGTACTGCGTTGGTCCAGAATGAGGATTAGAGGGCGAGGAGAAATGCGAGCTGGGGGCGCTGACAGGCGGTGGGGTTGGTTGAGGGGCCTGGGCGGGGATTCGAGATGGCGGGCCAGTGGTAGAGTATATGACACCGGGGTCGGTTGCATTATGAGCTTAGATCCAGGTACAAGTGTTAGTTGGCTTAATTACGCAAAAAGAATGCTGGAGAACTTACGATTATCAGTTATATTATTAACAATGTTACTCGCCATCATGCCAGCAACAGCAGCAACAGCGCTGACCCCGCCTGCCTCGGCGACGAGCGCTTGGAGCACCGAAATAGGTCGCTGCGCTGGAAAGCAACAAGTCGGATGCACCTCTTTTAGGTAAACATTCTTCGCTTCCACAGCACCCTCATCGTCGTTCCAAGAGCCGTGCGTCTTCGAACCCATCCAATGCCCCCCATAGCACGGCTGGCAATGGCGCAGGCATTCGAAAAGACCAAAGCACAACCATCGGCAATTCGTTTTGTACATCGCGTAGCTGGGCGACCGCTGGGCGAGGTACTTGTACATTTCAAGGATATGTTGGAGCCGCAAGACCTTAGGAGGGGCGTCTGTGGCATGATAAACGAAGTGGCCGCGCGAGTCGCAAGGAGAATGTAGGAGTTTCAGGTCCTTGTGAGCTTTGACGGTATCGGCTGCTGGGTTCGGCTTGCCAGAGAACATGCCGATGGTCCTCCGGCTTGGATTACGCTCTAGACGGAACCAGACGACGCTTGCCTGACCAGTCGTGGGCATTGTCACCTCACATGACAAAACAAGGTAGTCGTGCACTCCGGAACGGTAGCAATCGACACTACGGACTGGGGCATCAAAGAATTGAGGGACTCGGGACGCATGAATAAGAAAGTCAGAAAGGTCGAACGCGTTAGGTGTGGGGGCAGTCACAAACTCCTCAAGGACCGAGGTATGCATAGTATAGACGACGGGGATCGACGAGAGGCGGAAGCTGAAGACACAGCACTCGCCCAGCAACGATATATAAATCACTGATTGGCCAACGAGACCCAAAAAGGAAAACAGATGCGCCGAGGCTTTTCAAAACATACCCTTGACTGGCGCGCAAAGCACTGCCGCCACAGAACCAGCCGATCTACCAGAATGTCCAAATGACGAGCAGATGAAGAGATAACCCGAATGTATTAGAGTTCTAGCCACAAAGTAAAATGCAAAGTCCCAGATAGAACAGCACTGTCCTAAAGACGGTGATAGGGCAGACGAAGAATGAGAACCCCGAGAGCTTGCTTCTAGCAGTCCTCGATGTTAGGAGGCGTATACCCCATCTTCATGAAGTTCCATTGGCACTGGAGAATTCCAACGTCGGGATCAGCAAACTCGTTGAAGAGAGAGTTGGTGGTATCTGAAATGAAATTGAATTATCAATAACTGCCTCAATTAGCGCCATCGAAGGGAACACGAACCAATCTGCTCAGAAGTGCAGCCATCGCAATATCCAGTAACAACGCCGTAGGATTGGACGTTATTAGCGGTAATCGACATCCACTAATAAAAGTCCTTCATGTCAGCCGCACCGCGCAACCAAAGAATGAATCAGAGCCATGTTTGGCGCCCACGTACCTGTCCGCAGTTCCTTCCGTTGTTCCAGATATCCTTGCTGACGTGCACAGCAGCAGCGCCGTCAGGGATCGTTTGACCGCACGCATCCTTGCCTATTACAAGAGGAAAACTGAGTTTTAACGCCGAATAATACGCAACAGTATAACGTACCGGTAGGCGAGTTGAACCAGGTCATCTATCGATTACAAATGGTTATTATCCCAGCCCGTGACAGAATAAAACACGCCCAAGACTCACGCGTCCAGTATGGGTGATACGCTTCTCGCGATGGTGGCTGCCGGCAAGGACGGCACCAGCGCTCGCGAGGAAAGTAACAGCAACAGAGAATCCCTTCATAGCGATAAACTCAAAGCAAAAATGAATGTGGTATGCAACGAGGGAGAGTGTGAGTGCAAGTGGAATGAAAAGACGTGTTGTTCAACACGGTCTTTTATAGCGTGTCTATGTTTGGCCCAAACTGTCACCCGCTTGAGTGAAACGCGCTAATTTCAGGCATTTTTCTTGGCTACCGAATTGAGTCGCCCTGAGCGCAGTATTCTCGATCAGCTTTTACCTAACCGGATATTACAAATGGCATCGCATTCAGGTGTCGCATATAGTGTTGAATCGTTATATATTTCTGTGTTGCTCTTTACTACAGGTTCACCTGTTACTCGCTGCCCCAAGTTCATGCTTTATATTTTGAACTAGGATCTCCGCCCCTTCACTTATCGCCTCTCAGGTCGATATATGCACATTGTTTTACTCTCGCCATCGCGCTCCCTCGAACTTACGGCACCTAACCATTTGAATCTCGAGGTTATTCACCATCTTAGCAAAAGCATGTTTGCCTACAGGCGCGTTGAAGCGTTTTCTCTTCCTTTTCATTCAAACTCGCAATGATGCCGCCCACGCCGTCCGTGCCTTACCTCCCCGCGTTAATTATAGCGCCAAACGATCCTGAATGGACCTCGCAACCGCAGTATACAAATCCAAATTACCCACCGCCGCCTCCGCATTTCTAGTCCAATCCACGTTTCCATGTTTATCAACATTGTTCTTTCCAATACCAAACCGTATGAAAGCAACTAAAAGCATCTAATCAAACACATTGCACCCATAACCCTCATACCCCTCTCTAACGAATGTAATAATATGGTCTATGGCGTAACGAGTAAGTAATAGCCCCACTGCACAGGCTCGTGTAACTCACCTCCAAGGGTGCGTGTTGTGAAGCCAACTTCACAGTAGCAGCTAAACGTACAAGTTCCGTCAGACTCCTTATCCGAGCTTTTTATAGAGACTCACTAGTAGTAAACCCATTTGCGCTTGAACACCTCAATTTCGTGCCGGCCGCGCGCAGAACCATCAAACACGTCAGGGTATTCCCGCTGCAGAGCGGGTATAATGTCCGACTCAAACCTGCCCATGTCGCGGTTGGTGCGACGCAGCTGAGTACGTATGAAAGCTGCTTACCTTGCCAAAAACCGGCGTCTCCATTCTCGCAAAGTCCTGGCGTAGTGGGGCCCGATGTTTACAACACTGTCTACAATGAGTTTACTCTTTCCGCCTTGTGCGAGGGTGTCGATTAGTGATGTAACTGTTGGGAGGTGACCGCCAGGGAAGACTGGAAGACTTGGGTATTAGTAATTGTTCGCAAAGGAGATAACGGACAACACGTACTCTAATAATAACAGGGTGAATAATGGGATGGAAGGTGAGTGGCCGGTTCACGTTACCGCAGTCGACATCGAACACTTACCCATTTTCGAATAAAATCAATCTCCCGAATATATCTTTCAAATCCTAAAACCAATGCGCTCAGTCTCTTCCTGTCACCGAGTCAAGCCGATATAACTTACGGGGCTCTGGGATAGTGATAACCTGCACCACCCCAACCGAATCCCTCGTCTTCATGCACCTCTCGACAATTGACCAATACTGATTCAGGAACTCGCGTCCGACCGCCTCGATCATTTCCACGCTCACGAACCGGTCAAACGCGTTCGTCCACGAATCAGGCACGGACCTGGAAGAAAGCAAACGCGGTAAAACGGCAGCGCCGCGGGGTAGGCTAAAATTGACTTGCCGGTAATCCATGAGCCAGATTCGCGCTCGAGATTCGACGCCTGCTGCGCGTATCCGCTCTTCTGCAAGCGTTTTCTGTAGAGAGAGTATGTGTTAGTCTAGCTGGCGCATGAGCTTGGCGCTGGGACGCTGACCTGTTCCGAGCTCAGTGTCAAGCTGTCAACTTCGACAAAGGGATACGTCTGCGTCAAGAGGATGGCAAGTGCTCCCCAGCCCGATCCAATTTCCAAAACACGAATGGTTTTATCTACGAAAAAATTAAAATGATTTTCTTGAATAAATGCAAACCTTATATGCTCGCATCAACTCACCAGAGTGATCAGGGATCTTTAGTTTCTTTACGATGTGTTGCAACTTGAGCATCTGAGCCTCGTACAGCTCGTCTTTGCCTTCGGAGCCAATTGAGATATTGGCATCGCCATTGCCTAGGCCCTTGACAATGACACCGTTCTCCAGTAACCTTTCCCCCTTCTCGTCGGGCACCACATCTGCGTCGAGGGTTGGGAATATTGCGCACGAATAGGTCATATCACGCGACAGGAAGGCTTCAAACATCCTGTAAACAAAGAATCGCATGAGTTTCGGGCAGGGGCACTAGTACTTCCAAAAGTAGAATGAGCCGAGCGGGTTTCAGGCGCCCATAGTATGCGGTAAAATGTAATTCCCGTAGTGCGAGGTGGGAGCAAAGGATAGGCAATGGGGGCGGATGGGAAAGGAGACATACTGGTTGCTGATATCATAGTGAGCGCTGATATTGCTCCTTGAATTGCTGAGTGTATTGAGGAAACGAATGCTCGTCAGGCGTTGGGGAAGTGTAAACAGTAAACTCGCAACAGGTGACTGCATCTCGGCCAGGTTCTCTCGATTCACTAGGAATATCTATGAGAATCAAGGTAAGTGGCGCCCTAACAGCCAAACGGGCTAGACCCACCTTGAAAAGCGTGACGAGGTCGTCGCACTCGACGTCCCCATACATAAAAGCTTCGGCGAACCCGAGATCCGACATGGTAACAAGCCTAGAAACATGGCCGTCAGTTTACTCCCAACAATCGCACGACGCTCTTGGTCGCGTACCGTATCCAGAACGAGTCCTTGACAACACGAAGCTCAGCGCTGGGGCCATCTTGAGCGCCTTCTTTTTCGATAGCAGGAAAGTTGTAGATGTGCGATGATGTGAGGACGCGCAAGTGCCCAACCGTGATACGTTGCATGAGACTGGGGGGAGTTATAATCGGCCAAAGTGCATAAATGCATGAGCACGGTAGGACTTACGCGACGACTCCGCTCTCCGCGAGTCGGGCGACTGGAGTCCAGCTGACGCTGGCAACAGCATCCATGGCGCGGCCGAACGCAGCATCGATGAGGCCCACGAGTGACGTGTTATGCGTCGAGGAAGTCTTAAGCAGCTGTTCAGACTAAAGCCAATGTAATTAAGCAAACAATCTTTTAAAAATACTGAGGGACTGACCATGGTGGGGAGGTGGTGGTCGGTGTCGAGTGTACACGTCGCCTGAGGAAGTTAGTTCTGACGCAATCTATCGATTCTCGACTCGGACTCTGTTGCTGCAATCGTCATCGCCACTCATATCGAGGCACAATTCGATTCGATCGGTGACTAAGCAAGCGCCAAGGTCACGGGCACGTGATCGTGTTCTGGCGACAGCTTGAGAAAGGAGAAAGGGCATGTAGAAAGCTTGCGGAAAGGCATTGTTGCCGTCAAGAATAAATCTTTAATGAATACTACATAATATGCTACGAGGCTTGCCCGAACATAATATCTATAACTGGTTATATGTGAAAGGTAAAGTAACGTTGGTTTGTTGATGGCGTCAATGGACAGATTGCCTTTTAGGGGATGATTATCATGACCGGTTCACTCTAACTGAGATGCCACGGCAGATCTCTGGACTGGGATCGAGAGGAACCCAGACTCCAGCAGAAGCATCGGGCTTACGGTATAAGGGGCCAAATCATCACGGCGAAGAATCAATGGCAGTCACTGCACAATGTCAACGTGTCAACGCGTCAAGCCAATATGAATCATGGTGAGGGGGTTTGGGTTGTGTACTTTCCATTCGCAGCTTCCATAAACTCTTGGAAGCATGTAGACCAACTTCCGTCTTTGTTGTGATGCGCCAGACGAGGGAGATCCCAGCCAAACCAATGAGAACACAGGGGGTGCAAGGCGATGAGCACTGGCCGGTCGTCGAAAACAGGAGACATCACGTCACCCTGGCGTTCTGTCAATGGCCGATGCCGAACGTTACAATCCTGAATGTAGTAAAGTCACAATGAAGGAATGACGCTACCACGTGATCGTGTTTTCCAAACAACTCCCGCCTCCTATTTGGTCCAAGAGTATATGCGCCCTTTTTGCCTCGTCGTCGAGCATGGTCATTCTCAGTCCGGATCCTAATGTCCTTAGAGACATATAAACCAGCGTCCCCCAACTCCAACACCCCATCGAAAGAAGAAAATATGCTCTTCCTTCACCCTTCTGTGCTAGTCTGTGGACTATTCCAAGCTCTCACTTTCAACCAGACCGTGTCTTTCGGTGACGCCCTGGTGTATGCTCGTATTGGGACGCTGGTGACCCTCACCATGCGTGTCGCCGAGCACGCCCAGTGAGTACCGATTGTCTTAGATTCCTGACTGCTTCGAGCTAACGCGATGTGACAGGGCTCACTTGAACCACGAGACTGCGTTGCAGCTCTACACCGGCATCGATCCCCCACCACAACTCTCCCCTCTCCCCCTCATCGAAATCAGAACCCCTACCGACCTTATTCTTTATACCGCACCGATCGGCGCGTACGCGTGGCACTCGAACCCTCAAGCACGGAAAGCTGTGTATGATGGGTTCTACAAGGTTCATACGACGATCATCCGCGCTCACAACGCGGCGTCATATTTGCTGCGCTCGCGTTCTCCTCGTCATTCGCGCTTCTCGCCGGATATTACTACTCTCTACCCTACCGCCGGCCCACTCTCCTCCTATGATCCCACCCACTTTTACTTCACCAACTCCTCGGTGATCCTATCAATCCTACCACCCCTCCCTCCCTTCGGCCCGCATATCGACCCTCTGCGACGCTTCCTCCGACACTCCGACGTGTCGATCGCTTCTGGTTTCGACTTCTGCGGCATTGGCACCCGCGCACTCTCGAACCGCGTTCTAGCGCCGGTCTTGCGCACTATCACCTCCATCCCGCCCCACCTTGGCCAATGCAGACCCGGGGCTCAGCCGTATCCCCTCCCGGCGCCCGCCTTGCCCCCCAATACGTCAACTTCGTCGGGGCTTGGCCAATGTGGCCTCGGGACTCGACCAACCCCTCTTCCTATCCCCGCCTTACTCCCCAATACGTCAACGTTGTCGGGGCTTGGCTGGTGTGGACGCGGAACCGAGTCTATCGGTGCTCCGGTTAGGGTTCCCGGTCTCCACCTCGCGCTGCACGCCTGCCTTGTTTCTCTCAGCGCGTGCTTCCTCGTTCTAGCACTCGGCTTCGTTCGACTGTGTAAGTCTTATTTGTAGTATTTCTATTGGCTTTTATTGACGAGTATATGCTACAGGCTTCGTTTGCGTTAGAATTGGGCTAGTAGCGCTTCTTCGCTGGGCCCAGACGTTAGCCAGATTGGCAATTCGTGAGTTTATTCTCAAGTTGTTCTTTACTTGTGCTGATTGAGATGTAATTGTGTAGGCCTAACGTTGCACTTCGCGGGCTTCGTCTGCCGCGTTCTCGGTTGGACGATTCGAGGAATCGGCGGCGCTTTCAGACTTATGGGCGATGCGCTCGCGAGCGCATGGGGATTCTGTGTGGCGTTCGCGAAGCAATGCTACTTCAGGCTGGTAGGGGGATTCATATGTAAGTGATTGAACGCTTCTCTCGTTTAGTGCGATACTGATACAACAGCTCTCAGCTCTCATTCCGAAGCGAGGAGGTCCACTACCTATAGAGCCCAACGTCCCCACTCCCGCCACAAAGCCCCAATCGGCCAAGGCGCGCAAACGTGCTCGCCAGCGGGCCCGCTTGAGATAGAGGACGGAAAGTTAGGGGTGTTTGGGAAGCACGTGAGTAGACTGGTGGCTAAGGTGCGGCTATGACGATTCGGCGAGTGGCGACACGCGCCTGCTCCATCCTTCCCTCGACGCGAACCCGTACTGGTACGATCGTACACGGAGTTGCCTGCCCCTGGGCCACCCGCTGCTGCTGGCCCCGGCAGCGGAGGGGGCGGGCTTCTCTGTTGCGTATTGTGCTGTGTGGGGGAGCTGAAGGGGTTGGGTTGGGGCGGACGCGGAGGAACTGCGACTCGGAGCCTGATCAGCTCTGGGTTTGTGGTTGGTCGTCGCTTGCTGAGTCCGAGTGGTTCGCATCTGTGCTGCCTGTCGCTGCGCGACTTGTCGACCTCCATATCCTCAAAATCAAACCCAAGGACTTTTTTCTTTTTCTTTCTGTGTGTATTTTTCTTTTGCCTTTGTTTTCACCACTGTCTCGGTCTTAATTCTGGTCTGTGTTTTCTCTTAAATCCCTCTCCACTAAATCCCTATGCATGTATCGCGAGTTGGGGCACGTTCGCGCTCCCTTACTCTTCTCGGCTGGTCCGACTTTACGTGTTATTTCCCGGACTTATTAGTTTGGCTTGTCTCGGTTGTGTTGTTGTGTTTGTTTGGTCTGGTACGCTTCCGCTAGCTTGTATGCGGCTGTCGTGCTGGGCAAATTAATTAATTAAAAAGGTTGTGTAAGTTGGTAAGGCGGCTTAGGATTAAATTGGCGTGGCTCCGGAGTCGGCTCGGTTGAGGATGCTATTGATGATCCATCGCGCAGACAGAGCACATACTTGATTGGGATACACCGCACGTAGAAGGGTGGATGTATGCGTGGTTTAGCGCATATCGTTGCCTACACTCTTTCGGCGAACAGCTCAGGAAGCCCTCTCGCAAGTTTTACTGTTATCGACTTTCATGAGAATAGATTTATTTTGAAGTATTAGTTATAGCAATCAGTAGGGCTACATCCAAACCTAAGACAACCCTAATATCTTGACTGCTGCCATTTCGGCCATGGTCATGATGGACGCGGTAGGATTGCCGACGGGTACTCCTGGGAATATGCCCGAGTCTGCAACGAATAGGTTGTCTGGAGTGAAGATTAGTCGATTTGACGTTAGGCGGGTCAAGGAAACGCTTGCCTGTTCCCCAAACCTTTAGGTTGGGATCGACAACAGAGGTGGACGAGTTTGTTCCTGTGCGAGTTGTTCCGGCCCAATGGTTCGAGCCGCCAACCGTGTTCGACACTTTGCACGAGGTATTAGTGTGATGTTTAAATCTTGGATGTTGGGCGTACCATGTTCTTCGATGGTAGTCGTGTTTAAATTTGGGTAGAGTAGCTCCAAGCCAGAGACTATGAAACCGTGTGAGCGCGTTCAGTGCATCTCGAACTAGTGTTGCACACCTTGTTTGTACGTAGACAAAACGTCTGTCGCCGCTTGTACCAGCACTTCCTTGTCCACCGGATCCGTCAGCCAAGGAGTAGTGATAAGAGTCATCCGCGTCGTATTGTCGATTCCTATAGTGCCAGTCAGCCCCTTCAAACCGTCTATGCGAGCTCGGTTGACTAACCAGCTCTCCCAACGGACTTCATCCCCCTTCCAAGGTACAAAGTCACTTGAAACAGTGTTTCATTATTCCCCCCAGGCCCACTCACACAACAACCCGCCGGATTTGCCGTCCCCTGCACCCACCTCTCCCCTCCATCTCCGCCTACATACCGCCTCCACCAATTAATCCTTGGACTCGTTTGCGCCAACACCCCGCTATGCGAATCGACGTATTGTTTCGCATCAGTGAGGTTCGGTGTAAACCAAACGGGGGCGAAGTTCTGATAAGCGTTGATGGAGGGGTGGTTGAAGATTAAGAAGATGGCGGGGTTGTCTTGAGTGTTGTACCCAACGGGGAGGGAGATATAGGACGATTTAGAGGGAAGGTAGGGTGAGGAGGAAGGTGTAGATTCGACTATTGAGAGGATGTCTGCGGGGCCGGTGCCTACGTATAGGTGGATCAGGCTCAAAGCACTGAGTTGAAGGATGGATAAACCTGCCTGATTGAAACAGAAGGCGAGCTGAGCCAAATGTTCCAGCCGAAAATACCACCCGACCGCCCTTGGATTTCACAGGTATGAACCCGTTGGTCCCAACTATTTCAACCAAACAGGATCAGGTAACTTCGTCATATTACAAGAAGTCCGCTCTCACCTGCCGTGTTGTTCGTGTAAACCCCAGTGATATGACTCCCATTCCGAGCGACAGCCTGGACCTTCGTATACATCAAAAGCTTGAAGTTCGGTCGTGCGAGAGCTGTTTGGAGGTATGAGCCCATCGGTCCCGTGCGAACACCTTTCTGGCTCTACCAAACCCGAGTCAATTAGTTCGTCCCGGCTGGAGAAAGCCCGCTCGAACGGTGTATTACTCACGTAAAACGCGCTATACCCATAGATCTTGTCCTTTTCATTCCTCTTTTCATTAATCGTTATCGAATTGTACCCTTGCCCGTCTAACACGCCTTTGAAAACATCGTACACCTGGGTGAGGTAGCGCTTTCCGTCTGCAGAAGGATTATCAGTCGAGGGTAGACGAGAATTCAGTTTGGATATGTAGGGTCGAATGTTTTGCCAGCCTTGGGGCCAGTTGTTAGTTGTACTGAAATCGTCATCAGTGGGGTACCAATACAACCTCCGCTTCAAGTCAGTACCTATTCGGGCTGTGCAGCATGAATGAAAATGGCCTATATGGAGTTTATGGCTGTTCCGCCGCCGACTATACATGCTCCTGGACCTCGAGTAGGCAGATCTGCCAAACGAGCACTGTCTAAATCTGGACGTACGGTCGAGAAGGACGCACTACTGACCTCTGCACCACCAATAAGGCACCCCATCCGTCAAGTTGTAAAACGATTCAAACGCGCCAGGCATATCAAACCTAGTCAACTACAAGAGCCCCGCTTAAATTTTTACCGCGTTAGAAGTTGTAAAAGCCCTACGTTAGTTTGGTAAGGCCACGGTGGAGTATCTGTTCCTCCTGTCGCTGCCGTACTGGGACCACCTCTATGCAACAGGTAAGTTTGAGGTAATCGATAAGGATAGAATGCGCATACCTTTCGATCAATAAGACTTGTTTCCCAGCTTCCGAAAGTCGATCCGCAAGGACGATCCCTGCAGGTCCTGATCCTACGACAATGTAGTCGAATCCTGTATCTTTTACTTCGGAAAACGCCAAAGGGAACAACGATATGAGTCCAAGTAGACGCAACATCCTTCAGTAGTCGAAGTTGAAGCGAAACAGAACTCGGGCTCAAATCATCCTACTTAAGCGTCAACCTCTTTCCCATGATTAATTTCAAGTGTCAAAAGATAAAGCAGAACGAGAGTATTTCCATCAGACTCAAACAATAGTGAGTATATAACCAGCCGATGATCCGGCAATATTCCAAAGACAAGGTAAGTTGTAAATGTCGACAACACTTCTGGAATGATTAGTAGTGACGTCAGCTGGTGCTTATTAATTAGGAGGGTCATTAGACGCCAGCGCTTAGCTATTCTTGTCAACGGTGCGCGATGGCCGAACGTCATGGTTCTTGGAATGCTTGCCGTGTCTGCAGCTCCATTTGTCATACACAAGTAAGTCTTTATGCCGGCCCCAGCTCTAAATCTCCGTTCCCCTTTGCTCGACGACCACCATGAGTGCAGCAGAGGATGGTGTCAAGTCACGTCCAGAGCACATTGAATCGAGCAGCGTCGACTTGGCGACTCAAGTCCCAACTTACCATGCCGACGTCGACGTATCCGGAATTGATGAAAAGAAACTGCTGCGGAAGATTGATATGCGCTTAATCCCTTGGTTGAGTCTCTTGTATCTCCTGAGCTTTTTGGATAGAACAAGTATCGGAAATGCCAAGGTATGTCGGTTCCTGCTGGGCCCTTTTTCAGCACTGAATGTAGACAATTTCGGGGATGCGCAGCTGTATAGCCTTGAGGAGGACCTAGGTTTGACCGATAAGCAGTATCTCATTGCCTTGACCATCTTTTTCTTTTCGTACTCGATCTTTGAGGTGCGATTTCAGTCTTCCTATGATCGGCCCCCTCTTTCTAAATGTTCCGAGATACTAGGTTCCGTCAAATATATTCCTCAAGCGTCTTCGGCCGTCCATATGGTTGTCTGCGCTGATGCTGCTTTGGGGTGTCATGATGGTAGGTCGAAGTACCATCCCTCGGCTCGGTTGTAATAACGAACTATTCCCAGACTGTTCAAGGCCTCGTACACAACTACGGCGGCCTCCTCGGCATGCGATGGATGCTCGGCATGTTCGAAGCCGGCCTTTTCCCCGGTGTCAACTACTACCTCTCATGGTACGTGACCGCCTCGTCATCCTCTGTCTCTTACTCATTCGAGCTTCATCCGTAGCTGGTACAAACGTATGACAAGCCCCATATTACCCCACGGTCGCCTCGATCAACTGATATAACGGTGTAATATACTCTAGGTTCAGAATTTGGGATCCGTGCCGCTGTATTCTTCAGTGCAGCTACGGTCAGCGGCGCATTTGGGGGTCTACTAGCTGCTGCAATAAGCAAGATGGAAGGCATTGGGGGGAAACCTGCCTGGGTATGTCCTCATTTAGATTTATCCGTGGTTTACTTGTACCGACATCAAAGACTAATGATTCTCTCAGGCCTGGATCTTTATCCTCGAAGTGGGTCCCCACTCCCCGCTCCCCACATCTCGAGCTTGAACTAACGTAGGTGAATCCGTATGTGTAGGGACTGGCCACCGTCCTAGCCGGGGTAGCGTCGTTCTGGATCATCCAGGACTTCCCGGACGAGGCTAAATTCTTGAGCGAGGAAGAACGTTAGTCCCGTTCTCTTTCTTGCATGCATATGGGCTTGATCTAATTTTACTTTTGGATCCGGATCGAAAGGCGCTTTCGTTGTGCGCCGACTTCAGTCGGACGACCAGTTTAGCGCGGCGGGAGAGAAACTCCGCGCGAGGTATGTCTCACTTCATTTCATTAATTTCATCTCGTTGCAACTGGTGATTTACATGACGTGCGTAGGTATATCTTCCAGGCGTTGAAAGATTGGAAAACATGGCTTGGAATGCTATGCTACGCAGGAAGCGACGGGCCTCTATACGCAGTACGTCGCTTCCCACCTACCCCATTTCTTTTCTTGTTCTCGACTGACGGAATTTTTAGTTCTCGCTGTTCACACCGAGTATTATTAACCAACTCGGTACGCTTCGATCATTTCACATACCCTCTAACTCGTCTCACATTTGGAACGGTTTTATAGGGTACAAAGCAACCGCTGCAAATCTGCTAAGCGTGCCGATCTACGCATGGGCGTGCATACTTACGATTGGCGTGGGGTATATGGCTGATCGAATCGGGCACAGAGGGATATTTAATTTGTGAGTCCCGGCTTTCTCCTTCTCTTGCTTCCTTCGCTTGGACTATAGTACAGGGTAGTTGCTAACACGAGGCTGTGGGATGGGATGTAGGATATTCTTTTCAATTGGGTTAACGGGGTATATTATTTTGATTGCGTCGCGGAATGCGGCGCTGTCGTATTTCGCTGTTTATTTGGCTGCGAGTGGTATCTATCCTTTGATTCGTGAGTTCTCTGATGATTATTTTGGGGGATGTGATACTGATTTATATCGTAGCGAATACGATTGCATGGATGAGTAATAATGTCGAAGGGTCGTACAAGAGGAGTGTTGCAATTGGAATGGTTATTAGTTTGTGAGTTCTACAAGTTATCTACCTATTTGTCTATACTAAACCACTATCTGCAGTGGAAATATCAACGGAGCAGTAAGCTCCAATATCGTAAGTCACCACCTTCCCATCCCCCACCTCGTACCACGCCCCACACGCCCCACCTCACACCACACCGTGCTGACGTCAACATCCACCCTCCCATCACAGTACCGCGCACGCGACAAACCATGGTACAGCCTCGGCCACGGGATTGTCCTCATGTACATTGTTATCGGGTGGATGACGTCGCTCGCATTTATTATTCTCCTCCGAAGGGAGAACGCAAAGCGTGAGCGAGGGGAAAGAGACGAGGTTATCACCGGGAGTCAGGGTGGCGCAAAAGCGGGTGGTGAAGGCGCCGCAGGGGGCGTGTATGAAACCGTCGAAGAGGCGAAGAGGGACAAGGGAGATGCCTGGAGCGGGTACCGGTATGTCACCTAAAGACATACACCGTTTCATCTAAATCGTAGGAGACTCGTAAATTTACTGAAAATTGTCTGCGCTGTGTCTTGAATATTACATACTCGTTTCGTCGATACTTGAACCTGGACGCCACGAGGCAGTCTAAATCCCGGCTGGGTGCCACGCCGGGCTGCGCCATATTGAGTTAGGAGTTAAGCGTGCGTGCGCCGATCGACTTGACTTGACTTGCGGTACCGGCGTGGATACACGACCGGGCTGCGAGGTGCCCCGCCGAGGTCGGCGTGGAGGGGTGCTAATCCAGTTAGGTTGGCTTTTTTGGGCGATTCCGGTCGTCAGCTGGGTGCGGCTCCGCATGCACAAGGGGGGAAGCGGGGGAGAAGGGAAGAGGCTGATCGAATGTTTGGGATGGGGAAAAAGGGGGAAACCGCCAAAGCTGGGATATTAAGAGAACCGAGGTCGATCGCCGGTTTCGGAGCGGATGTTGGGCGGATGTCGGTGGTTCGCTTCGGTGATGCTTGAGTGTTGTGTTCATGGGCTGAAGCGTTCGTTCGACTTCTGCCTCGGATTCGCAGCTCGTGCAAGGAAGTGGTCCTTGCATGTTCCATACCTGGGCAAATTGTCAACAGGCGATCAAGGTTTGATCCGTGATACAGACTGTGAGTCGACCCGATCCGATATGTGATCGTGATTTGGCGATGTGCTCGGACAGGAAAGCCGCTTATCACAGGCGTCATCTGGTGAACTGCAATGCAGTGCGTCCCGGCTCCACAGTCGCGTACGCGTTGAGTGTTGAGTGTTGGATGTTGAATGTTGATAGACGATTTGAGACAGGGGGCGATTACCTGAATAATGCGTGAGAGAAAGCGTCTCGACGAGAGAGACAAAACCAATTCCGAGCAACTCCCTCTCTTCTTGATCGGCTTTATTGTATTGAAATTAGGGGGGTGATTGTCTGAGTCGGACGACCGATTGCAGAGCCGCCATTACCGCTCGTTGTGTCTTGATTTTTGTTGCCACGCCCGTCGTTCACGGACATCTCCCGCCACTGCTGCGCCGCCGCGGCGCCACCCAGGAGGTGGCTCATGACCCGATCTAGCACGCACGCACGCCATGTTGTCTCCCCGTGTGAGCCGGAAAAGGATACATGCACAAAGCCGGTCGGCGCTCGGCCCGCAGCCTATTGAGTGCCCCGGTTTGTTCGAGGCGCTTTTAAGGGGTTCTAGTGTGGATGTCACTTGGTGGGTCTGGATTTATGGACCGGCTGGTTTCAGTATGGCCTGAGCAGCGGTTACGGCAGGGTATTGAGACACAAGTGAAGGGGGTTTGGTTGTTATTAATTTCGGATGCCGATGCGGCTAGCGCTTCGGGTTTCAACGGTAAGACATTGTGCCGGCGTGAAAAGTATACTAAAGTCGGATATCGATTTGCCACTGGTCATCTGAATTCAGACACGGCGGCCTACACAGCTGCGAAATGAAGAGGAATGATTGCATACAGTCGAAAAATCGATGGTACATGTGAAAAGGCGGGTGTAATTTATGGCTGGGTCTCTCTCTTGTCTTCGACCCCAGCAGTGTGGTGTAATCGAGACAGGTCTTCTGATAGTGAGCGAGTGCGAGAAATACGTCCTCGGGGCTGAGTTAGGGAATTGGGGTATCTGATACAGGCCGAGGCGGTAGCGTCGGTAAGCCGTGGGCAAATTCAAGACAGGGCTGCGGGTGGATGACGAGGGCGGCGGGCGATGTAGGGAGTTTGAGGTAGCGCTCGCTGAAAGAAGCAAGCTGTGTCATCATTAGCGCCGGGAGCCATGCCAGAAGCGGCGACAGGGTCCCAGGGAAGCGGGAGAAGCGAGCCAGGGCAGCGGAGAGCTGGGAGCCTAAGTGCTCGAGGCCAGGCCACGCTCTGCATCCACCACCCCCGCCCGACGACAACGACGACGCCGACGCTGCATACGACTCAGACGGTGATGAACAAGACCCAGGTCGACGCACGGCCTCAGTCCACGTGAGTTCCTCATCAGGCTATTGTGCCCCTATCTGACCTTGGGCATCATCATTCGAACTCTGCTTAATCGCACTCCGGTGCATGCTGTCTCACCATATTATGCACCTTGTTCACTTGAACTGTCTGCTTCTCTCTCCCACAATCCCCGTTTAGTTCGCGCCGCTCGCAGTCAATGTCGGCCCCTCAGCGCCCGTCGCAGTTCACCATATTCTCCAACACCACTCCCCACAAGCACAGCTCTCCCCTCCGTCGCATCACTGCCCGAGTCAAGGCCCACTTTGACTCGAGCACTGAGAGCGACATTACCCGTCGCCCCCGCAGCCATACCACTCCCGACCAGTATCATCGCCGCCAGCGCGTCTTCTCCGAGGGACAGAGCTCCTCTAGCCCCGTGCGCGCCGAGCATACTGGGACGTACCCGCGAGGCTTCCGGCGCGCAGGCGGGTCTCACCCTAGTCTCGTTGCTCGCTCCTCCGGCTATCTCTCTCAAGCACCACGGCTCTATGAAGCCGGTCCCCACGACCTCTGGATGGGTGGACGGGTACCACCCAGGCTTGGCCTTCGAACGCCCAAACCCCTTGCAGCCGTTGGGCGTGGGCGATATCCTAAAGCTTCTAGACACGGGCGTGAGTGGCTTGAATACACGCGTGCGCGCTCTAGGCTAAATTTAGTCGTCCATTCTAGGAGCCCAGGCATTAAACCCGGCAGGGCCGCTAAACCATGCGAGCTCAATGGAGTCCGTATCTGATGCCCACGCCTCTGCAGCACGTATCGGTCGTTCAGTCTCAGCGACGAGTTCATTCGTACTGCTCGACTCCTTTGATGCGCCCATAAGCGCCTCCCCCCTCGACTTGGGAAACCTCAGCCCACGTCAGCTGACTCGATTTAACCCCGAATCGATCCA
>JANWGL010001241.1:0-38109 GCA_025200755.1 Ceratobasidium sp. C01
TGGATCGATTCGGGGTTAAACCGAGTCAGCTGACGTGGGCTGAGGTTTCCCAAGTCGAGGGGGGAGGCGCTTATGGGCGCATCAAAGGAGTCGAGTACTACGAATGAACTCGTCGCTGAGACTGAACGACCGATACGTGCTGCAGAGGCGTGGGCATCAGATACGGACTCCATTGAGCTCGCATGGTTTAGCGGCCCTGCCGGGTTTAATACCTGGGATCCTAGAATGGACAACTAAATTTAGCCTAGAGCGCGCACGCGTGTATTCAAGCCACTCACGCCCGTGTCTAGAAGCTTTAGGATATCGCCCACGCCCAACGGCTGCAAGGGGTTTGGGCGTTCGAAGGCCAAGCCTGGGTGGTACCCGTCCACCCATCCAGAGGTCGTGGGGACCGGCTTCATAGAGCCGTGGTGCTTGAGATAGATAGCCGGAAGAGCGAGCAACGAGACTAGGGTGAGACCCGCCTGCGCGCCGGAAGCCTCGCGGGTACGTTCCGGTATGCTCGGCGCGCACGGGGCTAGAGGAGCCCTGTCCCTCGGAGAAGACGCGTTGGCGGCGATGATACTGGTCGGGAGTAGTATGGCTGCGGGGGCGACGAGTAATGTCGCTCTCAGTGCTCGAGTCAAAGTGGGCCTTGACTCGGGCAGTGATACGACGAAGGGGAGAGCTGTGCTTATGGGGAGTGGTATTGGAGAATATGGTGAACTGCGACGGGCGCTGAGGGGCCGACATTGACTGCGAGCGGCGCGAACTAAACGGGGATTGTGGGAGAGAGAAGCAGACAGTTCAAGTGAACAAGGTGCATAATATGGTGAGACAGCATGCACCAGAGTGCGATTAAGCAGAGTTCGAATGGTGATGCCCAAGGTCAGATAGGGGCACAATAGCCTGATGAGGAACTCACGTGGACTGAGGCCGTGCGTCGACCTGGGTCTTGTTCATCACCGTCTGAGTCGTGTACAGCGTCGGCGTCGTCGTTGTCGTCGGGCGGGGGTGGTGGATGCAGAGCGTGGCCTGGCCTCGAGCACTTAGGCTCCCAGCTCTCCGCTGCCCTGGCTCGCTTCTCCCGCTTCCCTGGGACCCTGTCGCCGCTTCTGGCATGGCTCCCGGCGCTAATGATGACACAGCTTGCTTCTTTCAGCGAGCGCTACCTCAAACTCCCTATATCGCCCGCCGCCCTCGCCATCTACCCGCAGCCCTGTCTTCAATTTGCCCAGGGCTTACCGACGCTGCCGCCTCGGTCTGTATCAGATACCCCAAATCCCTAACTCAGCCCCGAGGACGCATTTCTCGCACCCGCTCACTATCAGAAGAACTGTCTCGATTACACCACACTGCTGGGGTCGAAGACAAGAGACCAAGCCATAAATTACACCCACCTTTTCACATGTACCATCGATTTTTCGACTGTATGCAATCATTCCTCTTCATTTCGCAGCTGTGTAGGCCGCCGTGTCTCAATTCAGGTGACCAGTGGCAAATCGATATCCGACTTTAGTATACTTTTCACGCCGGCACAATGTCTTACCGTTGAAACCCGAAGCGCTAGCCGCATCGGCATCCGAAATTAATAAAAACCAAATCCCCTTCACTTGTGTCTCAATACCCTGCCGTAACCGCTGCTCAGGCCATACTGAAACCAGCCGGTCCATAAATCCAGACCCACCAAGTGACATCCACACTAGAACCCCTTAAAAGCGCCTCGAACAAACCGGGGCACTCAATAGGCTGCGGCCCGAGCGCCGACCGGCTTTGTGCATGTATCCTTTTCCGGCTCACACGGGGGGACAACATGGTGAGGCGGACGCGAGCGTGTGTGCGTGCTAGATCGGGTCAGGAGCCACCTCCTGGGTGGCGCCGCGGCGGCGCAGCAGTGGCGGGAGATGTCCGTGAACAACGGGTGTGGCAACAAAAATCAAGACACAACAAGCGGTAATGGCGGCTCTGCAATCGGTCGTCCGACTCAGACAATCACCCCCCTAATTTCAATACAATAAAGCCGATCAAGAAGAGAGGGAGTTGCTCGGAATTGGTTTTGTCTCTCTCGTCGAGGCGCTTTCTCTCACGCATTATTCAGGCAATCGCCCCCTGTCTCAAATCGTCTATCAACATTCAACATCCAACACTCAACGCGTACGCGACTGTGGAGCCGGGGCACACTGCATTGCAGTTCACCAGATGACGCCTGTGATAAGCGGCCTTCCTGTCCGAGCACATCGCCAAATCACGATCACATATCGGATCGGGTCGACTCACAGTCTGTATCACGCATCAAACCTTGATCGCCTGTTGACAATTTGCCCAAGTATGGAACATGCAAGTACCACTTCCTTGCACGAGCCGCGAATCCGAGCCAGAAGTTGAACAAACGCTTCAGCCCATGAACGCAACCCTCAAGCATCACCGAAGCGAACCACCAACATCCGCCCAACACCCGCTCCGAAACCGGCGATCGACCTCGGTTCTCCTAAATATCTCCAGCTTTGGCGGTTTCCCCCTTTTTCCCCATCCCAAACATTCGATCAGCCTCTTCCCTTCTCCCCCGCTTTCCCCCCTTGTGCACGCGGAGCCGCAGGCAGCTGACTACCGGAATCATCCAAAAAAAAAACAACCTAACTAGATTAGCACCCCTCCACGCCGACCTCGGCGGGGCACCTCGCAGCCCGGTCGTGCATCCACGCCGGTACCGCAAGTCAAGTCGAATTGATCGGCGCACGCACGCTTAACTCCTAACTCAGTATGGCGCAGCCCGGCGTGGTCCCCCAGCCGGGATTTAGACTGCCTCGTGGTCTCCTAGTTCAGGCATCGACGAATCGAGTATGTAATATTCAAGACACAGCACACACAATTTTCAGTAAATTTACGAGTCTCCTAGGATTCAGATGAAACGGTGTACGTCTTTAGGTGACATACCGGTACCCGCTCCAGGCGTCTCCCTTGTCCCTCTTCGCCTCTTCGACGGTTTCATACACGCCCCCTGCGGCACCCTCACCACCTGCTTTTGCGCCACCGTGACTCCCGGTGATTACCTCGTCTCTTTCCCCTCGCTCGCGCTTTGCGTTCTCCCTTCGGAGGAGAATAATAAATGCGAGAGACGTCATCCACCCGATAACAATGTACATGAGGACGATCCCGTGGCCGAGGCTGTACCATGGTTTGTCGCGTGCGCGGTACTGTGATGGGAGGGTGGGTGTTGACGTCAGCACGTTGTGGTGTGAGGTGGGGCGTGTGGGGCGTGTGGGGCGTGGTATGAGGTGGAGGGATGGTAGGTGACTTACGATATTCGAGCTTACTGCTCCGTTGATATTTCCACTGCGGATAGTGGTTTAGTATAGACAAATAGGTAGATGCCTTGTAAGGCTCACAAACTAATGACCATCCCAATTGCAACACTCCTCTTGTACGACCCTTCGACATTATTACTCATCCATGCAATCGTATTCGCTACGACTTAGATCAGTATCACATCCCCCAGAATACTCATCAGAGAACTCACGAATCAAAGGATAAATCCCACTCGCAGCCAAATAAACAGCGAAATACGACAGCGCCGCATTCCGCGACGCAATCAAAATAACATACCCCGTTAACCCAATTGAAAAGAATATCCTACATCCCATCCCACAGCCTCGTGTTAGCAACTACCCTGTACTATAGTCCAAGCGAAGGAAGCAAGAGAAGGAGAAAGTCGGGACTCACAAATTAAATATCCCTCTGTGCCCGATTCGATCAGCCATATACCCCACGCCAATCGTAAGTATGCACGCCCATGCGTAGATCGGCACGCTTAGCAGATTTGCAGCGGTTGCTTTGTACCCTATAAAACCGTTCCAAATGTGAGACGAGTTAGAGGGTATGTGAAATAAACGAAGCGTACCGAGTTGGTTAATAATACTCGGTGTGAACAGTGAGAACTAAAAATTCCGTCAGTCGAGAACAAGAAAAGAATTGGGGTAGGTGGGAAGCGACGTACTGCGTATAGTGGCCCGTCGCTTCCTGCGTAGCATAGCATTCCAAGCCATGTTTTCCAATCCTTCAACGCCTGGAAGATATACCTACGCACGTCATGTAAATCACCAGCTGCGACGAGATGAAATCAATGAAATGAAGTGAAACATACCTCGCGCGGAGTTTCTCTCCCGCCGCGCTAAACTGGTCGTCCGACTGAAGTCGGCGTACAACGAAAGCGCCTTTCGATTCGGATCCAAAAGTAAATTTAGATGGAGCTCGCATACATGCAACAAAGAGGGTAGGACTAACGTTCTTCCTCGCTCAAGAATTTAGCCTCGTCAGGGAAGTCCTGAATGATCCAGAACGATGCTACCCCGGCTAGGACGGTGGCCAGTCCCTACACATACGGATTCACCTACGTTAGTCAAAGCTCGAGATGTGGGGAGCGGGGAGTGGGGACCCACTTCGAGGATAAAGATCCAGGCCTGAGAGAATCATTAGTCTTTGATGTCGGTACAAGTAAACCACGGATAAATCTAAATTAGGACATACCCAGGCAGGTTTCCCCCCAATGCCTTCCATCTTGCTTATTGCAGCAGCTAGTAGACCCCCAAATGCACCGCTGACCGTAGCTGCGCTAAAGAAAACGGCGGCACGGATCCCAAATTCTGAACCTAGAGTATATTACACCATTATATCAGTTGATCGAGGCGACCGTGGGGGTAATCTGGAGTGTGTCATACGTTTGTACCAGCTACGGATGAAGCTCGAATGAGTAAGAGACAGAGGATGACGAGACGGTCGCGTACCATGAGAGGTAGTAGTTGACACCGGGGAAAAGGCCGGCTTCGAACATGCCGAGCATCCATCGCATGCCGAGGAGGCCGCCGTAGTTGTGTACGAGGCCTTGAACGGTCTAGGAATAGTCCATTATTACAACCGAGCCGAGAGATGGTACTTCGACCTACCATCATGACACCCCAAAGCAGCATCAGCGCAGACAACCATATGGACGGCCGAAGACGCTTGAGGAAGATATTTGACGGGACCTAGTATTTCGGAACATTCAAAAAGAGGGGGCCAATCATAGGAAGACTGAAATCGCACCTCAAAGATCGAGTACGAAAAGAAAAAGATGGTCAAGGCAATAAGATATTGCTTATCGGTCAAACCTAAGTCTTTCTCAAGACTATACAACTGCGCATCCCCGAAACCGTCTTCATTCAGTACCAAAAACAGGCCTAGTAGGAAGCGACATACCTTGGCATTTCCGATACTTGTTCTATCCAAAAAGCTCAGGAGGTACAACAGACTCAGCCAAGGGATTAAGCGCATATCAATCTTCCGCAGCAGTTTCTTTTCATCAATTCCGGATACGTCGACGTCGGCATGGTAAGTTGGGACTTGGGTCGCCAGGTCGACGCTGCTCGATTCAATGTGTTCTGGACGCGACTTGACACCATCCTCTGCTGAACTCATGGTGGTCGTTGAGCAAGGGGGAACGGAGATTTAGAACTGGGGCCGGCATAAAGGCTTGCTTGTGTATGACAAATGGAGCTGCAGACACGGCAAGCATTCCAAGAACCCATGACGCTCGGCCATCGCGCACCGTTGACAAGAATAGCTAAGCGCTGGCGTTTAATGATCTTGCTAATTAATAAGCACAAGCTGACGTCACCACCAATCATTCCGGAAGTGTTGTCGACATTTACAACTTACCTTGTCTTTGGAATATTACCGGATCATCGGCTGGTTATATACTCACTATTGTTTGAGTCTGATGGAAATACTCTTGTTCTGCTCCTAGTTGCAGGGTTCGTTATTTTTGACACTTGGAATTAATCATGGGAAAGAGGTAGATGCTTAAGTAGGATGATTTGAGCTCGAGCTCTGTTTCGCTTCAACTTCGACCACTGGAGGATGTTACGTCTACTTGGACTCTTACCGTTGTTCCCTTTGGCGCTTTCCGAAGTAAAAGATACAGGATACGACTACATTGTCGTGGGATCAGGACCTGCAGGGATCGTCCTTGCGGATCGACTTTCGGAAGCTGGGAAACAAGTTTTATTGATCGAAAGGTATGCGTATTCAATCCTTATCGATTACCTCAAACTTACCTGTTGCATAGAGGCGGTCCCAGTACGGCAGCGACAGGAGGAACAGATACTCCGCCGTGGCCTTACCAAACCAACGTAGGGCTTTTACAACTTCTAACGCGATAAAAATTTAAGCGGGGCTCTTTTAGTTGACTAGGTTTGATATACCCGGCGCGTTTGAATCGTTTTACAACCTGACGGACGGGGTGCCTTATTGGTGGTGCAGAGGTCAGCGGTATGTCCTTCACGATCGTACGTTCAGATTTAGACAGTTCTCGTTTGGCAGACCTGCCTACTCGAGGTCCAGGAGCATGTATAGTCGGCGGCGGAACAGCTATAAACTCCATGTAGGCCACTTTTATTCATGGTGTACAGCTCGATTCGGTGCTGACTTGAAGTGGAGGCTGTATTGGTACCCCACTGATGATGACTTCGGTACAACTAACAGCTGGCCTCGAGGCTGGCAAAACATTCGACCCTCCATATCCAGGCTGGACTCTCGTCTGCCCTCCACGGATAATCCTTCTGCAGACGGGAAGCGCTATCTCACACAAGTGTACGATGTTTTCAAAGGTGTATTAGACGCGCAAGGGTACAAGTCGATAACGATTAATGAAAAGAGGAATAAAAAGGACAAGATCTATGGGTATAGCGCGTTTTACGTGAGTAATACACCGTTCGAGCGGGCTTTCTCGAGCTGGGACGAACTAATTTATGGCAAAGTGAACTGATTTTGCTTGGTTGCAATAGTTGGGACGAACGGATTTATACCTGTAAAATCCAAAGGCGGTCGGGTGATGTTTTCGGCTGGAGCATTTGGCTCGGCTCGCCTTCTGTTTCAATCAGGCAGGTTTGTCCATCCTTCAGCTCGGTGCATTAAGCCTAATCCACCTATACGTAGGCATCGGCCCCGCAGACATCCTCTCAATAGTCGAATCTACACCTTCCTCCTCACCCTACCTTCCCCCTAAATCGTCCTATATCTCCCTCCCCGTTGGATACAACACTCAAGACAACCCCGCCATCTTCTTAATCTTCAACCACCCCTCCATCAACGCTTATCAGAACTTCGCCCCCGTTTGGTTTACACCGAACCTCACTGATGCGAAACAATACGTCGATTCGCATAGCGGGGTGTTGGCGCAAACGAGTCCGAGGATTAATTGGTGGAGGCGGTATGTAGGCAGAGATGGGGGGGAGAGGTGGGTGCAGGGGACGGCAAATCCGGCGGGTTGTTGTGTGAGTGGGCCTGGGGGGAATAATGAAACATTATTTCAAGTGACTTTGTACCTCGGAAGGGGGATGAAGTCCGTTGGGAGAGCTGGTTAGTCAACCGAGCTCGCATAGACGGTTTGAAGGGGCTGACTGGCACTATAGGAATCGACAATACGACGCGGATGACTCTTATCACTTCTCCTTGGCTGACGGATCCGGTGGACAAGGAAGTGCTGGTACAAGCGGCGACAGACGTTTTGTCTACGTACAAACAAGGTATGCAACACTAGCTCGAGATGCACCGAACGCGCTCACGATTTCATAGTCCCTGGCTTGGAGCTACTCTACCCAAATTTAAACACGACTGACATCGAAGAACATGGTACGTCCAACATCCAAGATTTAAACATCACACCAATACCTCGTGCAAAGTATCAAACATGGTTGGCGGCTCGAACCATTGGGCCGGAACAACTCGCACAGGAACAAACTCGTCCACCTCTGTTGTCGATCCCAACCTAAAGGTTTGGGGAACAGGCAAGCGTTTCCTTGACCCGCCTAACGTCAAATCGACTAATCTTCACTCCAGACAACCTATTCGTTGTAGACTCGGGCATATTCCCAGGAGTACCCGTCGGCAATCCTACCGCGTCCATCATGACTATGGCCGAAATGGCAGCAGTCAAGATATTAGGGTTGTCTTAGGTTTGGATGCAGTCCTACTGATTGCTATAACTAATACTGTACTTCAAATAAATCTATTCTACTGAAAGCCGACAACAGCAAAACTTGCGAGAGGGCTTCCCGAGCTGTTCGCAGAAAGAATGTAGGCAACGATATACGCTAAACCACGCATACATCCATCCTTCTACGTGCGGTGTATCCCAATCAAGTATGGCTGTGCTCTGTCTGCGCGATGGATCACCAATAGTATCCTCAACCGAGCTGACTCCAGAGCCACGCCAATTCAATCCTGAGTCACCATACCAACTTCCACAACCTTTTAATCAATTGATTTGCTCAGCACGACAACCGCGTACAAGCTAGCGGAAGCGTACCAGACCAAACAACCGTAACAATACAGACGAGACAAGTCAAACTGATAAGTCCAGGAAGTAACACGTAAAGTCGGACCAGCCGAGAAAAGTAAGGAAGCGCGAACGCGCCCCAGCTGGCGATACATGCGTAGGGATTTAGTGGAGAGGAATTTAAGAGGAATCACAGACCAGTATTTAGACCGAGACAGGGATGAAAACAAAGGCAAAAGAAAAATACACACAGAAAGAAAAAGAAAAAAGTCCTTGGGTTTGATTTTGAGGATATGGAGGTCGACAAGTCGCGCAGCGACAGGCAGCATCGCTTCGCGAACGCTACGTAGAATCTTCACGCGCTCGCGAATGCACCGCCCACAAATCTGAAAGCGCCGCCGATTCCTCGAATCGTCCACCCGAGAACGCGGCAGACGAAGCCCGCCAAGTGCAACGTTAAGCCTAACAATTACATCGCAATCAGCACAAGTAAAGAACAGCTTGAGAATAAACTCACGAATTGCCAATCTGGCTAACGTCTGGGCCCAGCGAAGAAGCGCTACTAGCCCAATTCTAACGCAAACGAAGCCTGTAGCATATACTCGTCAATAAAAGCCAATAGAAATACTACAAATAAGACTTACACAGTCGAACGAAGCCGAGTGCTAGAACGAGGAAGCACGCGCAGAGAGAAACAAGGCAGGCGTGCAGCGCGAGGTGGAGACCGGGAACCCTAACCGAAGCACCGATAGACTCGGTTCCGCGTCCACACCAGCCAAGCCCCGACAACGTTGACGTATAAGGGAGTAAGACGGGGATTGGGAGAGGTGTTGGCTGGGCTCCAAGTCCACATTGGCCAAGCCCCGACGAAGTTGACGTATTGGGGAGCAAGGCGGGCGTAGGAATGGGAGCAGGCTGAGTCCCGGGTCTACATTGGCCAAGGTGGGGCGGGATGGAGGTGATGGAGCGTAGGACCGACGCTGGAATGCGATTCGAGAGTATGCGGGTGCCGATACCACAGAAGTCGAACCTGGAAGCGACCGACACGTCGGAGTGTCGGAGGAAGCGTCGCAGAGAATCGATATGCCGGCCGAAGGAAGGAAGGGGTAGGAGAGGCGGAAGTGTCACCGAGGAGTTGGCGAAGTAGAGGTGGGTGGGATCATAGAAGGAGGAGAGTGGGTCGATGGTAGGGTAGAGAGTGGCAACGTCGGGCGGGAAGCGTGAGTAACAGAAGGAATGCGAGCGCAGTAGGAATGATACCGTGCTGTGCGCGCGGATAATGGTCGTATGAACTTTGTAGAACCCATCGTACACGGCTTTCCGTGCTTGAGGGCTCGAGTGCCACGCGTACACGCCAATCGGTGCGGTATAGAGAATCAGGTCGGTAGGGGTTTTGATTTCAATGAGGGGGAGAGGGGAGAGTTGGGGTGGGGGATCGATGCCGGTGTAGAGCTGCAACGCAGTCTCGTGGTTCAAGTGAGCTCTACTACATCACGTTAGTTCGAAGCAGTCATGGATCTAAGATAGACAGTACTCACTGGGCGTACTCGGCGACACACATGGTGAGGTTCACCAATATTCCAATACGAGCATACACCAGGGCGTCATCGAAAGACAAGGTCTGGTTTAAGGTAAGAGCTTGGACTAGTCCGCAGACTAACGCAGAAGAATGAAAGAAAAGCATATCCCCCCCCCCCCGACGGGATGTTCAAGTCGGGGAGGAGGGCTGGTTTTATACCTCTGAGAACATTAGGATCCGGCCTGAGAACGACCGCGCCCGACGACGAGACAAAATGAGCGCATATACCCCCAGACCAAATAGGGGGCGGGAATTGTTTGGAAACCACCGGCGCCTGGTGGCACCGTTCCTTCGTTTATGGCTTTAATGCACTCGGGATTGTAACATTCGGCATCGAAGTTGACAGAACGCCAGGGTGACGCGATGTCCCCTATTTTCGATGACTTACCAGTGCTCATCACCTCGCACCCCCTGTGCTCTCATTGGTCTGGCTAGGATCTCCCTCGTTTAGTGCGCCACAACAGAGGCGGAAGCTGGTCTACATTCTCCCAAGAGTTTATACAAAGCGCGAATCGACAGCGCGTAACCCGAGCCCCTTCCCTCCCCTATGATTCATATCGTTGGCTTGTTGACATTTTGTGATGATCGCCATTGATTCTTCGTCGCGACGGTTCAGCCCCTTTCATACCGTAAGCCCGATGCTTCTGTTGGAGTCTGGGTTCCTCTCGATCCCAGTCCAGAGATCTGCCATGGCATCTCAGTTAGAGTTAACCGGTCATGACAATTATCCCCTAAAAGGTAATCTGTCCATTGACGCCATCAACAAACCGACGCCACTTTATTTTTCACATATAACCAATCATAGGCATTATGTTGAGGCAAGACTCGTAGTGTCTTATGTAGTATCCACCAAAGGTTTATTCTTGACGACAACAATGCCTGTCCGCAAGCTTTCTACATGCACTTTCTCCTTTCCTAAGTTGTCTCCAGAACACGATCACGTGCTCGTGGCCTTGGTGCTTGCTTAGTCACCGATCGAATCGAATTGTGCCTCGATATGAGTGGCGATGACGATTGCAGCAACAGAGTCCGAGTCGAGAATCGATAGATTGCGTCAGAACTAACTTCCTCAGGCGACGTGTACACTCGACACCGACCACCACCTCCCCACCATGGTCAGTCCCTCCGTATTTTTAAAAGATTGTTTGCTTAATTACATTCGCTTTAGTCTGAACAGCTGCTCAAGACTTCCTCGACGCATAACACGTCACTCGTGGGCCTCATCGATGCTGCGTTCGGCCGCGCCATGGATGCTGTTGCCAGCGTCAGCTGGACTCCAGTCGCCCGACTCGCAGAGAGCGGAGTCGTCGCGTAAGTCCTACCGTGCTCATGCATTTATGCACTTTGGCCGATTATAATTCCCCCCAGTCTCATGCAACGTATCACGGTTGGGCACTTGCGCGTCCTCACATCATCGCACATCTACAACTTTCCTGCTATCGAAAAAGAAGGCGCTCAAGATGGCCCCAGCGCTGAGCTTCGTGTTGTCAAGGACTCGTTCTGGATACGGTACGCGACCAAGAGCGTCGTGCGATTGTTGGGAGTAAACTGACAGCCATGTTTCTAGGCTTGTTACCATGTCGGATCTCGGGTTCGCCGAAGCTTTTATGTATGGGGACGTCGAGTGCGACGACCTCGTCACGCTTTTCAAGGTGGGTCTAGCCCGTTTGGCTGTCAAGGCGCCACTTACCTTGATTCTCATAGATATTCCTAATGAATCGAGAGAACCTGGCCGAGATGCAGTCACCTGTTGCGAGTCTACTGTTTACACTTCCCCAACGCCTGACGAGCATTCGTTTCCTCAATACACTCAGCAATTCAAGGAGCAATATCAGCGCTCACTATGATATCAGCAACCAGTATGTCACCTTTCCCATCCGCCCCCATTGCCTATCCTTTGCTCCCACCTCGCACTACGGGAATTACATTTTACCGCATACTATGGGCGCCTGAAACCCGCTCGGCTCATTCTACTTTTGGAAGTACTAGTGCCCCTGCCCGAATCTCATGCGCTTCTTTGTTTGCAGGATGTTTGAAGCCTTCCTGTCGCGTGATATGACCTATTCGTGCGCAATATTCCCAACCCTCGACGCAGACGTGGTACCCGACGAGAAGGGGGAAAGGTTACTGGAGAACGGTGTCATTGTCAAGGGCCTAGGCAATGGCGATGCCAATATCTCAATTGGCTCTGAAGGCGAAGACGAACTGTACGGGGCTCAGATGCTCAAACTGCAACACATCGTAAAGAAACTAAAGATCCCTGATCATTCTGGTGAGTTTACGCGAGCATATAGGGTTTGCATTTATTCAAGAAAATCATTTTAATTTTCTCGTAGATAAAACCATCCGTGTTTTGGAAATTGGATCGGGCTGGGGAGCACTTGCCATTCTCTTGACGCAGACGTATCCCTTTGTCGAGGTTGACAGCTTGACACTGAGTTCGGAACAGGTCAGCGTCCCAGTGCCAAGCTCATGCGCCAGCTAGACTAACGCATACTCTCCATAGAAAACGCTCGCAGAAGAGAGGATACGCGCAGCAGGCGTCGAATCTCGAGCGCGAATCTGGCTCATGGATTACCGGCAAGTCAATTTTAGCCTACCCCGCAGCGCTGCCGTTTTACCGAGTTTGCTTTCTTCCAGGTCCGTGCCTGATTCGTGGACGAACGCGTTTGACCGGTTCGTGAGCGTGGAAATGATCGAGGCGGTTGGACGCGAGTTCCTGAATCAGTATTGGTCAATTGTCGAGAGGTGCATGAAGACGAGGGATTCGGTTGGAGTGGTGCAGGTTATCACTATCCCAGAGCCTCGTAAGTTATATCGGCTTGACTTGGTGACAGGAAGAGACTGAGCGCATTGGTTTTAGGATTTGAAAGATATATTCGGGAGATTGATTTTATTCGAAAATGGGCAAGTGTTTGATGTCGACTGCGGTAACTTGAACCGGTCACTGACCTTCTATCCTATTATACACCCTGTTATTATTAGAGTACGTGTTGTCCGTTATCTCCTTTGCGAACAGTTACTAATACCCAAGTCTTCCAGTCTTCCCTGGCGGTCACCTCCCAACAGTCACATCACTAATCGATACTCTCGCGCAAGGCGGAAAGAACAGACTTATTGTAGACAGTGTTATAAACATCGGGCCTCACTACGCCAGGACTCTGCGAGAATGGAGACGCCGGTTTTTGGCAAGGTAAGCAGCTTTCATACGTACCCAGCTGCGTCGCACCAACCACGACGTGGACAGGTTTGAGTCGGACATTATACCCGCTCTGCAGCGGGAATACCCTGACGTGTTTGATGGTTCTGCGCGCGGCCGGCACGAAATTGAGGTGTTCAAGCGCAAATGGGTTTACTACTAGTGAGTCTCTATAAAAAGCTTAGATAAGGAGTCTGACGGAACTTGTACGTTTAGCTGCTACTGTGAAGTTGGCTTCACAACACGCACCCTTGGAGGTGAGTTACACGAGCCTGTGCAGTGGGGCTATTACTTACTCGTTACGCCATAGACCATATTATTACATTCGTTAGAGAGGGGTATGAGGGTTATGGGTGCAATGTGTTTGATTAGATGCTTTTAGTTGCTTTCATACGGTTTTGTATTGGAAAGAACAATGTTGATAAACATAGAAACGTGGATTGGAGTGGAAATGCGGAGGCGGCGGTGGGTAATTTGGATTTGTATACTGCGGTTGCGAGGCCCATTCAGGATCGTTTGGCGCTATAATTAACGCGGAGAGGTAAGGCACGGACGGCGTGGGCGGCATCATTACGAGTTTGAATGAAAAGGAAGAGAAAACGCTTCAACGCGCCTGTAAGCAAACATGCTTTCACCAGGGATGGCGAGTATCTTCGAGATTCAAATGGCCAGGTGCCGTAAGTTTGAGAGAGCGCGATAGCGAGAGTAAAACAATGTGCATATATCAACCTGCGATGCGGTAGGCGAAGGGGTGGAGATCCTAGTTCAAAATATAAGGCATGAACTTGGGGCAGCGAGTAATAGGTGAACCCACAATAAAGAGCAACACAGAAATATATAACGATTCAACACTATATGCGACACCTGAATGCGATGCCATTTGTAATGTCGGGTTAGGTAAAAGCTGATCGAGAATACTGCGCTCAGGGCGACTCAATTCGGTAGCCAAGAAAAATGCCTGAAATTAGCGCGTTTCACTCAAGCGGGTGACAGTTTGGGCCAAACATAGACACGCTATAAAAGACCGTGTTGGACAACACGTCTTTTCATTCCACTTGCACTCACACTCTCCCTCGTTGCATACCACATTCATTTTTGCTTTGAGTTTATCGCTATGAAGGGATTCTCTGTTGCTGTTACTTTCCTCGCGAGCGCTGGTGCCGTCCTTGCCGGCAGCCACCATCGCGAGAAGCGTATCACCCATACTGGACGCGTGAGTCTTGGGCGTGTTTTATTCTGTCACGGGCTGGGATAATAACCATTTGTAACCGATAGATGACCTGGTTCAACTCGCCTACCGGTACGTTATACTGTTGTGTATTATTCGGCGTTAAAACTCATTTTTCCTCTTGTAATAGGCAAGGATGCGTGCGGTCAAACGATCCCTGACGGCGCTGCTGCTGTGCACGTCAGCAAGGATATCTGGAACAACGGAAGGAACTGCGGACAGGTACGTCGGCGCCAAACATGGCTCTGATTCATTATTTGGTTGCGCGGTGCGGCTGACATGAAGGACTTTTATTAGTGGATGTCGATCACCGCTAATAACGTCCAATCCTACGGCGTTGTTACTGGATATTGCGATGGCTGCACTTCTGAGCAGATTGGTTCGTGTTCCCTTCGACGGCGCTAATTGAGGCAGTTATTGATAATTCCATTTCATTTCAGATACCACCAACTCTCTCTTCAACGAGTTTGCTGATCCCGACGTTGGAATTCTCCAGTGCCAATGGAACTTCATGAAGATGGGGTATACGCCTCCTAACATCGAGGACTGCTAGAAGCAAGCTCTCGGGGTTCTCATTCTTCGTCTGCCCTATCACCGTCTTTAGGACAGTGCTGTTCTATCTGGGACTTTGCATTTTACTTTGTGGCTAGAACTCTAATACATTCGGGTTATCTCTTCATCTGCTCGTCATTTGGACATTCTGGTAGATCGGCTGGTTCTGTGGCGGCAGTGCTTTGCGCGCCAGTCAAGGGTATGTTTCGAAAAGCCTCGGCGCATCTGTTTTCCTTTTTGGGTCTCGTTGGCCAATCAGTGATTTATATATCGTTGCTGGGCGAGTGCTGTGTCTTCAGCTTTCGCCTCTCGTCGATCCCCGTCGTCTATACTATGCATACCTCGGTCCTTGAAGAGTTTGTGACTGCCCCCACTCCAAACCCTCTCGACCTTTCAGACTTCCTCATTCATGCGTCCCAAGTCCCTCAATTCTTCCATGCTCCAGTTCGTAGTGTCGACTGCTACCGTTCCGGAGTCCACGACTACCTTATTTTATCATGCGAGGTGACAATGCCCACGTCTGATCGGGCAAGCATCGTCTGGTTTCGTCTAGAGCGTAATCCCAGCCGGAGGACCATCGGCATGTTCTCTGGCAAGCCGAACCCCGCAGCCGATACCGTCAAAGCCCACAAGGACCTCAAGCTCCTGCACTCTCCTTGTGACTCTCGCGGACACTTCGTTTATCATGCGACCGACGCGCCTCCCAAGGTCTTACGGCTCCAACATATCCTTGAAATGTACAAGTACCTCGCTCAACGGTCGCCTAGCTACGTGATGCACAAGACGAATTGTCGATGGCTGTGCTTTGGCCTTTTCGAGTGCCTGCGCCATTGTCAGCCGTGCTATGGAGGACATTGGATGGGTTCAAGGACGCACAGCTCTTGGAACGACGATGAAGGTGCTGTAGAAGCGAAGAACGTTTACCTGAAAGAGGTACATCCCACTTGTTGTTTTTCGGCACAACGACCTATTTCGGTTCTTCAGGCGCTCGTCGCCGAGGCAGGCGGAGTAGGGGCAGCTGCCGCTGTCACCGGCGTAATGGCGAGTAGTATAGTCAATAATATGGCTGATTGTAAGCTCTCCGGATTTTTATCGCTCGATTTTAGTGAACTAACGTTCGACTTTTGTTTTAAGCCCGGAATACGACCGACCCCGTTCTCATATACTCTACTACTGGCCCACCATCTCACATCCCAGCACCTATCCCGCAACCTACCCAGCCGCCCGTTAGCGCCTCAGGCTTGCATTTCTCGTCCCCTCCCAATCCTCAGCCTAGACCGACGCAAAACACTGAAAGCCAGCCTTCCATGAACCGGTTCAGCATGTCTCAAGGTGCCGGGAGCTATTATCCTTCATATCCGCCTAATACGTACTCCGGTACAAGGCCATGCCCCCAGCCTCGTCCCACACATGCCCCGCGTGCTCCGTCATACGCTCAACCCTCCGTTTTGTCCCACGCCTCACCCCCGCCGTCATCTTACGGTGGTTCGTGCAGCCATGGCCATCCGTTGTCCCAACCGAGCCTCGATGCACATAGTGATTACTATCAGCGTCCTGGCGGACAAGGGTTGAATAATGCTGGACCGTGTCCTATTAGTCCAGCAGCAAGGGCTGGAACAATCGAGTCGTGTTCGTGTGGAGATCATGATGCGTATGGGCGTCGGACTGCACCTGTGCCTGCGCTGGCTCCGCTCCGGTCGAACCAAGCTTGCGGTTCTCAATGCCATCATCAGCACCATGTACACCCCCAACAGCAAGCTATCAACGAGCCCCAACCTCGTACCCAGTACCCGCCCCAGCCTCCTCACCAGCCCCAACCTCCCCATTCCGGTGCCTATCCCTACCCTGCGCCTCAGCCTCAGGCAACTCAGGCTTACTCATCTTCGCTAGAGAGCGCGTATGGACCGTCACCATGGAATACTGCGCCACACCAGCCAACAATGCGTGCCCCTCCTACCGATCATTCCCACTTTGCGCCTCAAAGCAACTGGGGACAGCCTCAACGTGGGCACACCCAAGCCTCAGCGTCCCCTCCCTTGCATCAGGCAACATGCTCATGCTCGAATCACCCAGCGGCGCCTCCATCGGCGTCTGCTCCTCCACCCCAAGGCGCAACTCCTGGCCGCGGCTTCACTAACCAGACATGTGCGCATACCCAGATGCCCAGCGGTGGTCTCGCGGGCACGGGCGTTCCGAACCATAATGACTACGCCCACGGATATAGAGCCCCCCAGCCACAGCCAGCACAGCTCGCTCGATCGTGGACCGACCAGGTATGGAGTCCTGAGACAACTGGGTTGCCTCTAAGGACGGAATCGCCAAGTCAAATGGAGACTTTTACGGACGCGGCTGTACCAAACGTAAGTCCTTTTCGGCCAGGCACGTTTAGGCAATACTAAAGGGTATACGCCAATAGGGAATTCCTGCTTTCGATTATTCTATGAGGATGCCTAATGAGCATGACTACCTCTAATGGGATGCCGGGCGCATATATGCACTAAATCTTTATTTTTTTCGGGATTTGGAAATTACATGTGGGACTGTTCTATAGGTGCAACCGGGCTTAGATTTGCTTGATTTTTGCTCCTGTTTCCCTAGGTTTTGTTTGTTTGTCAAGCTTCGATGTTAGATTATGGACACACCAACTACTGCTGTTTTATGTCGCTCGTGTGGACATGTAAAATCGAGAATGTATTAACATATTTAACATATTACTCGCCTCTCTCCCTGCAAGCCCCAATGCAACCTGCCTGCGCTAGCTCACCGTCATTGGACGATTGAACCTTTACGTCTGGTTCTTCGGGTCGCCTTTGGAGATAAACGCACTTGTCCGCATTCCGAATCAAGCTCAAATAACTGCGCAGTGGAAATGGTAGGATCTGAAGGTTTGAAACCGATATAGTTCAAACGACAACTGGGTTGGGATAAATGCCTTAAAAAGACAAGCATATACCAACTGCAAACCTCACGACTGAGCTTGCAATCAGTGCCGACAAAATTCTGATAGTGGAGCGAATTGGGTCGGGGCCACCAAGTGATTCATACCTAGCACCGCCGAAGAAATTGATGAGCACAACTATTGATGGCGGTTAACGAGGCGTCGCTGGGTTTTGCACTTCTTGAAGGGGTCACCGAGTTGTAGTTAATTGGATTTGGGCACTCCAATACTGGGATTGGAGGGACAAAGCGAGAGTCCATGAGGCAAGGGCAGGCGCTCCCAATACCGAGGATTGCAAATGCCAAGCGCGCTGAAGCCTTTGCACTTTGACAGCGCGCTTAGACTATCTCCATTTTAGAGTATCGATGCTCAACTAGGGAATATACATCGTACTTTTGCAGCCGCGTTTGATCCTCCTACGATAACTAGCTCATCCTTTAGACAAACACGTCGGCTATGAGTGTGGCGGATTTCGCGCTGACAGTCGCATGGTCCTCTTCAACTGTTTCAGCGCATCACTTATACTTTCTAAGGCCACCCCAGCGCGTCCTTTCATATAACCTATGAGCTTTGTAAACTATATAACGCCAAGGACCGGCGGTGTAGCTGAATCAACATCCTGCCTCTCCTGTGTGTCGACTATCCTCACTCAAAAGATGTATCACTCAGCTCTCGAAGATTTTATCAATGCCAGCGAGCCCAACCCTCAGGACTTGACCGAGTTCTTCATTTACGTATCTCGGGTTCCTGGGTTTTACGAGGCGCCAATTCGCAACGTGGACTGCTATCGTTATGGCGTCCATGAATACCTTATCATAGCATGCGAAGTCACGCTACCTTCGACCCAGAGGCCGGCTATTGTTTGGTTTCGTCTGGAACGGAACCCCAAGCAAAAGACTATGAGCATGCTATCTGGCAAACCAAACCCAGCGGCGGATACCATCAAGGCGAGTAGACGATTGGACCTTTTACACTCGCAAGGCGATTCCCGAGGACACTTTATCTTTCACGCAACCGAAACACCTCGGACTATCTTGAAACTTGGGCACGTCCTAGAGATGTACAACCACTTCGCTCGAAATTCGCCTAGCTACGTTCTTCTCAAGGCCAATTGTCGATGGCTCTGTTACGGCTTGTTTGAATGTTTACGACAGTGCCAGCCATGCTATGGGGGGCAATGCATGGCTTCCAAGTATCAGAGCTCATGGTCGCAGTACGATGCGCAAGCGGCTGCAGAGGCTAAGAACGCCTATCTTAAAGATAAACACCCTACGTGTTGTTTTTCAGCTCAACGACCAGTTTCAGTGCTTCATGCACTAGTTGCTGAGTCGAGTAATTTGGCGGCTGCCGCTGCCGCCGTTGCTGGAGAGATGAACAATATAGTCAATGACCGTAAGTCCTTCTATAGTTTGGCTTTCAATAAACTAATGTTTTTCCTGCAATCAGTCCCAAATGGGACTCACCCTACCATCCCAGTTCCAGTTCCAACACCAGCTCCTGCTCCCGCACCACAAACTGATTGGTCACCTACCAACAAGACAGGATCCCAGTTTTTGGCACCCCACAACTCCCAGCCTAGGCATCCAACACAGCACCATGAAGAGCATCCTCCATACCCACCTCATCGACACCCTACCTCGAGGCCACATCCCCTGCCTCGTCCATCGCGAGCTCCTTCGCAAACCCTGTCCTTCCAGCCGAGCCTTGACGCGTACCACGAATATTACCAACATCCTGGTGCCCACGGGATGAATAATACCGAACCGTATCCGTTTAGCCGGGGGACAAGGACGGAGACTGTGGATTCTCGTTTGTATGGAGGGCATGCTGGGCACGGGTGTCAGGCTATGCCAGCTCCAACCCAGCAACATCATGCCTGTGGTCTCCAACATCATCACAACCAAGTCCAACCTCCACAGCACCCCCAGTATGAAGCTCAGCCACCCCAGTATTCATCTCAACCTCAAGTCCGACCCCAAGCTCGCCCTCCACCTCATTCTCACACCTATTCCTATCGTCAACCTCAGCCTCAGATGACAGCAAATTACTCTCCAATTTTGGAAAGCCCATATGATCTACCACCGCATCGTGCTGAAACATACCGTTCGTCAATGTACATCCCTCCCAGTGAACAGACTCATCCTATGCCTCAAAGCAACTGGGAGCAGCCTCAGCGGGGACCCACTCAAGCGGCGGCGCCTGCCCCATTACATCGTGCAACCTGCGTTTGTTCCAATCAACCAGTACCACGACCAGCTCCTACGCCTACTCGCGCTCCCCAAACACTATCTCCCGGTCATGATTTTGCCAGCCAGACATATACACAGACACAGGCATTCGGTGGTTTCATGGGCACAGATGGCCCGCCTTACAATATCCACAATCGTTCACCCAGGCCGCCTCAGTCGCAACCAACGCGACCCGTTCGGTCATGGACTGAGCAAGTGTGGGGCCCTGAGGCAGTTGGACCGCCACAGAGGACGACGTCGCCAGGCCAAATTGACGCTGTTCCAAACGTGAGTTCTCCTCGGTCAGGTTTTTTGTAGGTGATACTAAAGCCCATTGCTGATAGGGAGCGACTGACCATGATAGTCCAACCTGGATGCCTGATGAATGCGACTATGTCTAAGATGGATGAAGGGCGCATACATGCGCTGAAGCCGAATTTCCTTTTCGAGAGGTGAACCTAAAGAAAGGACTTATTCCACGGACACGATCATGTGCAGAGTTATGTTTGTCTCTTATATGTTTTCAAAACTCCAAAACCACGCTATGTGTGACAATTAGCAAAATTACAGTTCTTTTATCTAGCTACGTAGAATTAAGAATGTATCGGGTCGTGCGTCTGCCTTCTTTTTGGGCTTTAATGTCACTAGTTCGTCTCGGTGTCACCGTCGGGTGGGCAGTCCTGTTCAAACGTAGCGCTCCCAGTCACCGTCTCCGGAGGAATATACCTGTCCGCGTCCCGAACCAAGGTGACGATGCCGGCGCCGAGGAGTAGCAAGATCTGAAATTTGACGGAAGTTAGAGTCGAACAATCAGCTAACGAGAGTAAATTACTGACCCCAGATACAAAAAAGACCGTTTGCGGCAAGCGCGTCTCGATCGTGGCGTTCATGATCCCGCCCACAATTAACGGTGACAAAAATTCGGCAGTAGAGCGAACTAAAGCAATTGCAGCAAGTGCCTCGCCTACGTTTTTAATGAGATATCCGCCTATATGCGCACATATGACAACAAAGGCTGACCTCGAGCGAGAGGTTCCACGCTTGCTGATACAATAGAACTAATGCACGGACTAGCACCAGAGCCGATGCTTACGAGCATAATGCCTATGTAGGTTCACTTAGCCAGGCACCATCCCAAATTAAGTTGTTCCACTCACACACGGTTGCTGCGTTTAGGCTTCCGGATAGCCCGACGCCCACTATCGCGATGGCATCAACACTACAAGCGGCCGCGAGCGCGATCACGTCAAAATGGGAACTAGACGAGTCTGCGTCAGTACCAGCCACCCCAGTGCGCCAGCGGCTGTTGTAAGCTGGTCGACCCCATTGCAGGAGGGACGGGAGTACAAAGAAGAGATAGGCTGTCTTGAGCGCCGAGAGCATGCTGAGAATATAGCCGGTCTGTCTTGATATATCAGTAACATACGATCGGGACGAGACGATTGGGAGGCAAGTCATACCTGCTCTGGAGAAGCGTTGAAGCCGCTTTTTGCGTAAATCAGGAAGGCTGGTCCCACGTAAGTTGACCCAATGATCGCAACAGAAATACCGGCAGCCAAAGTAAGCAGCCGCTTGTTGCGCTTGCCGGTAATAGGGTCGCGCTGTGGCCAGAGCAAAGCGAGAGGGCGTGAAAAGGCACTAGCGGTATCCCTCACCCGCTCCAAACTAACGCTACGGCTCCTCGAACGTGAAGATCTCGTCCGCCCTCGTCCGCGAGACTGTTCAGCTGCAATCTCCGCGGCACGGGCGGCCCGTTTCTCGCGCCCAAAAGTCTCGGGAATAGCAATCAAGACATACAGGAACATCACCACGCAGACGATCTCCTGAGTCCAGAAAACATAAGACAAGTTACCAGTCCGGCTCGTGATAAGTCCTCCGACAGCGAAGCTAATAGTGGAACCGAGGGCAACTGAACCTTCAAGTACCGAAAGGATGGGCGTAGGATCAGGTGATATGTCTACCACAAACATCGTGCTAAGGAGGAATATTTGCCGGGGGCCTCCGATCGCGGATGTCACCATTGACAGGAAAATCAGAGAGAGCGAAATGCTTTTGAGCCCAGCAATGAACAACAATGGGGAAATTGTTGTGATAAAAGTAACGGCAACCAGGAGGGGTTTACGCCCGTACTTTGCGGAGAGCGTGCCGATTGGGGAGGATGTGAACAAACCTTAGGTTGGATTGTAGTTAGTAACGCCGTAGTCAACTAAGATGTTATAAGTTATCTCACCGCCACACAGGTCCAATACATAGAAGAACAGAAAGATTTGAGAAAAAAGTTTCTGAACACCTGGCTCGCGACAAAGTTTGTTGGGTATATTTCCGTCGGAAGGGATTCGGGAGGGATCGTGTGTACTCCACCAGAATTGGCAGGAAAGATAATTTATGACTTCGATGTATGCTGTGGTGGTGATAGAACCAGCTACGCTTATTCGTTAGGTTGAGTCTACCAACGATTTACAAATGGCTTACCTAGGAAGCCAAAAAAGACCACTGGGAGCGCCAGGTGTGACTGCTGAAACTGTATGAACCGAGAGAATTTGCCTGGTGAGGGGTCAACCACCACTTGTTCCGCAAGGAGGGACGTCTCTTCCGTTGGCTCATCATCGCCTGGCCGCGGTTCACGATTGCCGGTTATGATCATAGTCCTATGAAAATAAGGGATAGGTGGAATGCGGAGGGGGGCGGTGTTTAGATCAAGCTGTCGAGGGCGTTATAATCTAACTGGATGTCGGCGTACGCAGCTGAAAGCCTGCGCCCGCAGACCTTATGGAAGCCACTGCGCTGATGCATGTGGTGCAGTGGGCATCGTGAACGTTGTTATCGCTATCACGTGATCTCACGTGGAAATCCACGAAGTCCGCGGGCGCTTACTGCCAGACGCAAACCGTATCTCGTTTCAAGGTGTAAATGTATATTAATGTGCTACGAACTGCCTAATGATTTTGTACGTTTAGAGAAGTTTCATATAAATTCCTCATTGCGGAGCCGTCGTACAGCGAAAAAACGAGTGACTGTCGTTGTTATTGCGTTAAGTGCACTCAGTGGTGTGCAATAATCAGGGTTTACGAACCATGTAACTTTTGGCACGAGGATTTTGCTCCTATATGCGCAGTCAGCCATGCGATACAAGGCCAGGCAATCACAGTATAGGTAACTCCCGATGCATCGAGGTAGTTCATATGGCTCTCATCATTTATGGAGATAGTAACTGCGCTCACGCACGCGGCTATGGAGCTACGAGCCGCGCAGCATTAGATCGTATCAGCGCAGCACGGTAACGCCAGTACAAGTACACGCCACTAATAGCTAGAGAACAAACCATCCCTTTAATTCACCCTACACGCTTTGCGCCTCCCTATAAAGGCACCACCTTTTAAAATCCCCATATGGTGGAGAAATTGAAATCTCCGACTTGACCTTATACCCAAGAGCCCCATAGAACAACACCTATACATGCGGTGATAAGATTCGCAAAGTCGCTTCGACTCAATAGATTTATATTGGTGTCTTTAGTAGTCTCCACACAGGATGATTCGCCCTTGGCGTCAGTCTGAATACGAACCAAACACTGTGATAAGTCTAAGATAACCTTAATGTTGGCCAATTTACGAACCTGCTTGATCATCTCAATAACTAACGCGGCGCCAACCCCCCGGCGTTGAAACCCGGGATGAACACTCAACACATGCAGATGGAGTGGCCCTTTCCTGCCCCCCTCGCCGAGTCCTTCGGCACTAAGTTGCTTACCGCGTGACCGCATCTGCGTGTACAAATCCTTGTATCAGAATCGGGTGTCGCTTTCATCTGGGTCAATTGGGCTAACCACGTTATTCCATCAGTCCTGGATATCTAGGCTCAGATTAACTATGAAGCGATCCCAAAGACTCCTCTGGACATCGCTATACGAAGTATAGATTTTAGGACGAATCACGCAATCAAAGAAACTCTCTACTAGTACTTACTCGTCCCGGAGATCTCTGCCTGGCTTAAACCACATAGCAGCTCCCACCAGGTTGTGAGGCTTCATTCCACCGACAAATGCCCCAAAGACGCGTCCGGCTCCCGTCAAAGGAGCCCGGATCTGGAATTCACTGAACTTGTGACGAAGCTCGGGGTTATCTCGGTAGGAGGCTCCTAGCGCAGGCATAGTGAATGGATCTAAGGATAGGCAAGTATATTACCAAATGCTTATTGTGTTGATGTTCTACGGGGGGAAGACACACCATGTTCGAAAGCAAGGCTAGCTACGACGGCAAAACTTTTGATGTACACCCCTGAGATTTACGCTTATCAGCCGTCGTGCGCGTTTTGCTAAGTAGGATTGGTGTACCTAACTGCGGTGTGTCCTTCGTGAGCTCGATAGCTCTGTGCGACTCATGCATTGTGTACCTGAAGGAATACATAGTGCTGTAGTGCCCGGGATCAAGGTTTGTGTCCCAAGTGACTTTAACCAGAAAGACTTTGGTTCCTATATGCGTAGTCTATCATAATATATTGGGCTGCGTGATTCCAGATGACTGATGGCAGGTTAAGATAATCGGCGCTACTCTCTCCATCCACGGGAGGGGGGTAGTAGCTGCGGCTCGTGTCCGTAGCTACGGGGATCCATCCGCCAAAGCCACAACATTCGATTCGCAGGGTACAAGATCAAGATCATTCTAATCCATAAAGGAACGATTGAAGATACATAATACCATAATAGTTGCAGAACAAATAGCCAGCTTTACTCAATCTATACACTTTGCGCCTCCCTATAAAGATACCACATCGTATAATCTCCGTGTGGTGAAGGGACACGAATCTCCGACTTGACCTTGTATCCGAGAGCGCCATAGAACAAGAGCTATACTCACAACGGTCAGATCCTTGAAGCTGAAAGGCCGCCTCGACTCAATGCACTTACATTGGTGTCCTTGGTGGTCGTCACACTGGATAGTTCGCCCTTGGCGTCAGCCTGGGCACGAACCAAACACTATGATGAGTCAAAACAATCTCAAGTGTACGAATGCGCGAACCTGCTTGACCATCCCGTTAACTAGCGCGGCGCCAAGGCCCCTACGCTGGAAATCGGAGTGAATACTCAGCAGCTGCAAATGAAGGGATCCTTGTTTAGTTTCATCCCCAGAGTCTTCGGCTGTAAGTTTAGTATAATGTGGTAGCATCTGGAGGCATATTTTCGTGTCAGGATCCAGCGTAGCTTTAAGATAGGATAGATGGGCTTACCACATTAACCCACCAGCCCCGCATGTCTGGGCTCAGGTTGGCCATGAAGCCAGCCCAAAGGCTCTTCTGGGCAGCGCTATACGAATTCCGGGTTTAAGTTGCCCCAACGCAACCAAAGAAGCTTGCCAGTAGTACTTACTCGTCAAGAAACTCTCTGCCCGGCTCGTACCATATAGCAGATCCTGCCAAATTGTGAGGCTCCATCCCGCCAACAAAGACCCCCAAAACACGTCCAGCTCCCGTTAGTGCAGCTCGAAATTGGGCTTCACCGAACTTCTGATGAAGCTCGGGGTTATCTCGATAGGAGACACCCAGGGCAGGCATAGTGAACGGATCTAATGGCAAGTAAGTTGTCTCGTAAACGACTGTCGTCTTGAGGCTTAGCGGGAGAAGATATACCATTTTCAAAAGCAAGACCGAATATGACGCTAAGACGTCCAATATAAGCTTCTAAAAGTTACGCCTATCAGTCATTATACACGTCCTACTTGAGTCGAACCAACCGACCCAACTGCGGCGTGTCCTTCGTGAGCTCGATAATGCTGTGCAGCTCAAGCATCGTATATGCGTCGAAGTATTGCTTCTCGGCGAGAGAGTGTGAATGAGAAGTAAGATCTAGAAACCAAAAGCTCGACTAATAAATGTTTCGCGATGTCCGTCTCATCCTGTGCACCTCGGAGGTCGCCCGTCACTGTCGGGGTGTCTGTGTATTTGTGCCGATCCCACGATACCAAACCCGGGACATATGTCTATTTTTAACCAACTTGCGGGAGTCAGACCGAGTCCCGCGAGCAATGCGCAGCGCTTAAATTTAGCAAATTGGCAAGCAGTGCATTAGAGCATAAACACTCTAGGTCAAAATGCTGCTACCTGCAGGCAGGCGACACATGCAGTACATTGTAAAGTCGCCAAGTCGCGAGGGCATCAATATGCTGCCTTTGATGGTAAACCCCAGTGATGCGTAGAATTTGGTCTAGGAGACAAACTGGGTGAGAACTAAGGCCATCGGTTGGACGATTAAAGCACTCGCATTATCTTCCCTATTTGTTTCTAGGCAGGATGAGACTCCGATTGCGTCAGCCTAAATATCATATTAGCATGGTTCGAACGGCTGCAACGGTTTGGTATGTATTCACCTTGTTGAGTTCGTGCTTGCACAAGAATGCACCTAGACCCCTTCGTTGAAAGTCTGGATGCACGGCGAGCAGTTGCAGCTGAAACATCGTAGTCTTCTCTACATCTCCTAACGAATCTTTCGTTAGGGATTCTACTCGTGGTAGCATCTGAATCTTCCGTTAGAAGGGACTAGGTAGTTTAGCGAGCTCAACTTAAACTCACCGTATCGTTTATCCACTGTTTGTTCTCCGGCGCGATATCCCGCATATAGGCGTTCCAAGGCCCGCGCTCTTCTTCACTGCATTCAATTCAACTTTGATGAATAGTTCAACTGCAGCCTCGCTCACCTCGCCATAAATTCTTTCCCCGGTTCGTACCACATTGACACGCCCACCAAGTTTGCGGCATCAACGCCGCCAAGGAATGCCCCGTATATATGTCCGCCAATTAATCCTACTTCGAGTTGCATGCGAATGAATTTATGGAGTGCTTCAGGCTCTTCTGCATACGATACTCCCACCGTTGGTAGCGTGAGTGGATCTGGTAAAATATGATATGATGAGTAGGCTATGGTTTCATAGGATTGCTCCGACCATCTTTCAACGCTAGTGCGGCGATCTCCTCCAACCTATTCATAATCCGGGCTATAATGCAAATTAAACGAAAATATCCACGTTGACTTATAGCTTCAATTACCAAGATCGGAGTGGTCGCGAGTAATCTCGGCGATGTGTGGGTCCGAATGGTGACTAGACATTGAAGGTATTTCGAACTTATTGTAACGCGCGATCCTATTTTGAGATTATAGTAGGTCAATACTATGAGGTTTAAGACTTACTGATTTGCTTCAATTCACGTCGAAGTCAAGGAAGAGTACCACACCCGAGTCCGCCGGCCTTGCATGGCCACCACAGCATAAGTAAGCGCCCAACTGATGTCACTCTCGGGTGAGCCGGTTCCAATCTACCATGCCAGCCTTAAACCCAGCCTTAACCTCCCACCTTCTCTCGCAAACATCCTCGGCTGAGTACATAGCAGCTACTACCCACCCATTCCTGAGGCAAGCGGGAGATGGCACCCTTCCGTCTACTACGCTTGCTCACTGGCTCTACCAAGACCGCATATACGCCGCTCATGCCTATCCACGATTTATCGGGCTCCTAATCTCTAAAATCCCGTTCGCATCGGACGACTTGTCAACTTTTGGGTCGGATGTTACCCCCGTCGAGGAGAGGAATAGGAAGATTCTGGAGTGTTTGACGTTCTCGTTGGGAAACATCGTGAAGGAGGTGCAGTTTTTTGAGGAGACGGCTGCGAAGATTGACTTGGCCGAGAGAATGAGCGAGTCATTGAAGGTGGAGAGGGAGGCGACGAAAAATTATTGCGCGGAAATGGCGAGAGTCTCCAGTTTGGGAAGCTTAGAAGAGGGACTAGTTTTCTTATGGGCGATGGAGAAGGTAAAATTAATCGTTGCAATTGAAGTCCAGCAGATTGACGATGCGAACGCGTAGATGTACCTCGATTCTTGGTCTTTTGCTGCAAGCCAATGTAACCCGAGCGCCAATTCTAATAATTCGGACCCGTTGACCCGATTCATCACGAATTGGACGAGCAAAGAGTTTATTCAATTTGTAGACGAGCTCAAACAGCTAGTCGATGTGATGGATATTCAAGAGGGCAGTGAAAGTTGGAGACGGGCCGAAGCTATTTGGAACCGAGTCATCGAGTTAGAGATAGCATTTTGGCCCGGCGTGTAATGAACTAATAATTAGATATCGTAAAGTGACCGTGAGAAAGTAAAAAATACAGAAGACGAAATGGGCTACATGAATAGTCAAAGAAATAAATGGATGGAAGCAGTACAGCGGAATGAAGATGATTTCATAGCAAGGGATATTACGAGGTTGACAAACTGAATAACGGCAACGGTGGAAGATGGGTAGCACAGTATTATGATGGTCTTGGCGCCGAGGGATCATAGGCGGGCGGCGGTAGACTGGGCGCCTCGGTGGTTTGTCTGAACGCGCTCGGCCTGCTTATCCAGTCTGGCCGAAGTCCGGCCCGAGGCGACCCTGTGTGGGCGGCAGGGAAATTCCGGACCACAGTTTGCTCATCGCCTTGTGCTTGCGCGGAGTATTTCGGCAACCCGTCGAGGTTGTCGCCCGCCTCCATTCGGACGACAGGGTCACCTCCGAAACGGGCGTGTGGATGGGGCCGTTGGGAGATGGAAGGATAGGCCATATTGGCGGCCATGAGACGTTGCTTTCGCCTACGGTTGACGGCCCATACCCAGTATAAGATGCAGAATACGACGGCAGATATGAGGAATAGGAAGAAGACAGCTGTTCCGGTTCCTGAGCCCATGTTTGCTATGGAGGACTTCGGTGGTGGGTGTGTGAGAACAAAGTAGCATGCTGCGCATAAGGTCACACTCACCGTTTGTTAAGTTTGTTAGATTAGAACCTGGGTTGCCGCGATGGACTAGATTACAGCGGATGCGGTTGGTGTGGGGTGTGAAATCAAGTGTGGGCTAGTGGTGATAGTTATACGGTCGGCTAGCTCGTAGAAATAGGCAAGCAGGTTGTGGCAGAGAAGACGCCGAATTAAATTCGAAAAAGGGACAGGCGTGTAGAGGCCGCGAGAGGGATCATCTGCCCGGGACGTGAATAGAGTACTTATATACTCCCACCCCGCCTCACTCGGATCGCGTGGCGCGGCACGACGAAGGCTGTGGAGCCACCTACTGGACTGTATTCCAAAGGAAAATATGCGCAGCAGGCCGAGACGATGGCCGAGACGCAGTTTCGTAACTGGCAGATGCTGGAAGACGTCGCCGTGAGCGCCAAAGATCGCATGACGTGCCGGCTATTATTGAGCACCGCACGTGACTCATACCTCCACTTTGCTGACTCATCTGCCAATTAACCCTGGAGGCTAATATTTTCAATCTACACCTCGATTTGCCATGGCTCCTGTTGTCTCTCCCTCTGCACCTGCTTCATCCTCTAAACCAAAGTCCAAAACTCGCAGGGGGAAGAACTCTTCGAAAAAGGGACTTATTGCTACTCAACTATCTGGTCCGACGACGAACATCGACGAGGATCTCATTCCGCTAAACGATGTGGTTATGGGCGGAATGGTTGTAGAGGAAGGGGCTGACGCCCAAGCTGGAATGGAAGTAGATGATACGAGTGCACCGTCATTCCCTGCGTTACCCGCATCTGCCCAGCGCACAACGGAAAAGGCGGAGTCGAGGAAGATTCCCATTCCTCCCCACCGCATGACACCATTAAAGAAGGATTGGGTCAATATCTTCTCTCCCTTGACGGAAATGCTGGGTCTGCAAGTACGAATGAATGTCCAGAAACGAGCAGTTGAGATTCGGGTGAGTGCCTCGAGCTTTAGATGACACCAGCCATTCTCATTTCCGCATAGACGTCCAAACACACCAAAGATGTCGGCGCTATCCAAAAAGGCGCAGATTTCGTCAAGGCATATGCTCTCGGATTTGATGTCAACGTTTGTACATTTTGTACCTATTGTTTTCCATTTAACTCACTTGTTATTCCTAGGATGCAATTGCTTTACTTCGGCTGGATGACTTATACCTTGATTCATTTGAGATCAAAGATGTCAAAACTCTACACGGCGATCACTTATCCCGAGCGATTGGTGGGTAGTGTCTCGCCGCCAAATGACTTAACTAATACCATATTGCTCTATAGGCCGTATTGCGGGTCACGACGGAAAGACCAAATTTACCATTGAAAATGCGAGCAGGACTCGGATTGTTCTTGCTGATACGTAGGTCTGCTTCTACAGAGGCATAATTGGCTGAAATTGACCTACTGGTGGTACCTTATAGCAAAATTCATATCCTCGGCTCCTTCCAAAATATCAAAATTGCTCGCGACGCACTTGTTTCTCTGATTCTGGGTAGCCCACCGGGCAAGGTCTATGCTGGATTGAGAACTGTTGGTGCACGGATGAGGCAGAGGGCAATCTAGGTGTGGGTTGCATGTGGGTATAGGGTAGGGTAGGAGTTTTGACTGCAACTGTTTTGTGATATATGTGAAGCTATAGTATTTTTGCCTTGATTAAATTACGAAAGCAAGATTGATCGATAACCTTCCCTATAACCCAGTATCAGCCTTGGAAGCTAATCCCTACTCTCTTGGTTTCTGCTCGTCCACCCCCAGAGAATCCAGTTCCTTCTCGAGAGAGCTGGATGATGTCTTTTGGTTCCGGTAGTACGGAGTCGCAAGTGACGCATTGTTTGTTCGGGGTGACGAGGGTGTCGGTACATGTCTTGCAGAGCACATGTGAGCAAGGTCGCATAACTGTAAATCTTGTGAATAAACCAGGCAAATTATTCGGGGATTAAGCACGTACGGAACATGATTCCTAGACCCAGAGTCTTCTTGCAGCTGGGGCATATCGGTTCTGGCTTGTCCTTGTCGTTTGAGGGCGTGGGCGTCGACGACGAGGATGCTGGTGCAGCCTTTGAATCTAGGGTGAATTTTACAGGAACTAGCGCCTTGAGACTATCAAGTAGGCATCATTAGTCTCGCGGAAGGCAATCTCAGGCGCAAGCGCAACGTACTTCAGCGGATGCCCAAACTCCGAGGCCCGACACAGAGTCCCAACTTTAACATCCTTCAGTTTCCCACGCGTCGCCTCTCCTCCGTCCGCCGTGGGAGTTTCGCTCGCGAGCCAGTATGCAGATGGGAGCTTGGACTTTCGTGCTTCTCGTTGTTCAATCTCCAGTTGTTTTAGTGCGGCGTCTTCGGCGCGGCGTGCGAGCTCGTCAGCGTGAGCACGGTCGAATTCGAATGCTGTCGATGCGGGCCGTTTGGTTCCTCTCGACGCTGTACTGGGAATTAGAATGAATATTAAGATATGTTTTGGGGAATTTCTGACCTTCGTTGCTCGCAGCTGCCTTGTCCTTGTCCTTCTCACTCTCCGCAACGGTCTCACGGCGTGACGCAAGTCCCAGTTGACCACGCTCAAAGTCCCTCAATACACGATCTCGCGCAGCTTGAACAGCTCGAGCTCGCTCAGCTTCTTCCTCGCGGGCGAGTTCTTCGAGCTTCGCTTTGAAGCGTTTGATATCTTTCTTCTGGGAGAGGAGGTCGGAGTAGATACACTCTTTGCAGTCTAGGAGAGTCAGTATGCGAAGTTTCAAGGGTACCGAAAGAGCGAGGAGATAAATCGGGGTTTCCGAAAGTGGCGGGAAGGTTGTTGGTGTTGAAAAAGTAGAATGTTAGACTCACAAAGATGTCCTTCCCCACACGCTACGGGCTCCCTAGCCTGCTGTAAACATAATGTACAAGCGTCGAAACGCTTCATGGAGTCTACACCTAGACGTTGCTATCAATTTGTCAGTTGAATATTAGATGACATGATTTGTGATGCTCACTTTCTTGGTACCATAGTCAGAGAGTTTCTTGTATTCAGCATAGCTGAACACACTATTAGCCGTATTATTTCTACTATGTTTTGTCACTGGGTAGTGTTTGTCAGAGTGTTTAGTGAGAATTAGAAGAAACAATGCTTACTTGTATAATAGTGGAGCCGTCTACGGTGGTTGTTGAGGTGGCGGTAAGCGCCTGTGCCTTGCAATTGCGATATGTCACGTGAGAATGGTCCCTGAGGACCCTGTAGTTCTCAGAGCTGTCGATTGGCCACGTCAATCCGTTGCTCTCGAGACTCTACATTCGACTTAAATATCTGCTGGCACTCGGCGAACCGCCAACATCTACTGCCGCTACAACTCTACACGAGATACTCTCGTTAAAACTCTTGGGGCCGCTGAACTCGTCGCTGCCGCTGGCTGGAACGCATTAGACGACTGCTATCATGGCGAGAGGGCTGTTTGGAGGGGCGTTTAAAGGCCTCGATGGCTTCGGAAAGGTGAGTTTGACGCGACGGCCTAGTAGATCTATTTGTTGAATGGAGTTCCGAATAGACTATGGAGGATGTTAAGATCAAGACTCGTACTGGAGCATTCTGTAAGTAGGCGCCGATGCTAACTATATACCGTTTACTGATATTGGCGTGAAGTAACAATGCTATCCGCGGCGATCATTTTTACCCTTACCATCATCGAGCTTATCGACTACCGACGAGTGGTTCTGGATACTTCGATCTTGGTTGACCGTTCTCGAGGCGAGAAATTGACCGTGAAGATGAATATTACCTTCCCTCGTGTACCTTGCTACTGTAAGTCATTCGAGCTCCAATCTCCGAATCATCTTAATGACACGTGCTTTCAGTGCTTTCCCTGGACGTTACGGATATTTCTGGGGAGATTCTACAGGACCTAACACACAACATGGTTAAAACTCGCCTTGACTCCCATGGACAAATTGTTCGCGACGGTTTCCACAACAATGAGCTTGACAACGACGTTGAGAAGACTATCAAAGCGCGTCCTAAGGGTTACTGCGGTTCTTGCTACGGAGGTGAACCTCCTGAGGGTGGATGCTGCCAGACTTGCGAGAGCGTTCGTCAGGCGTACTTGAACCGGGGCTGGAGCTTTGGTGACCCAGATGCTATTGAGCAGGTAGGTTATCACATTTAGTCTTACACTGAAACAAGCTAACTCCTGTGGCATTTAGTGTGTCGCTGAAAACTGGACTTCTAAAATTCACGAGCAAAACTCCGAGGGCTGTGCTATTGCTGGACGTGTCCGCGTGAACAAGGTCACCGGAAACTTCCACTTCTCTCCTGGTCGCTCATTCGTTGCCAACCGAGGCCACGTCCAAGATCTCGTCCCTTACCTTAAAGACGGCAATCACCATGACTTTGGTCACTATATTCATGAATTCCGATTCGAAGGCGACACGGAGGCTGAGGATGAATGGCGTGGGACGGATCGCGGGACAGCATGGCGCAAGAAGGTTGGGATTGAGGCAAACCCACTTGACGATGTTATGGCGCATGTGAGTAATGATCGCGTGCGTCACTTTACTTGTTGCGCGGCTATCCCACCCTTTGGGGAGTCGTGCCAAAAGGAATGCAAGATCTGACTCTAGTATTTCAGACCGAAGCCTCAAACTACATGTTCCAGTACTTCATGAAGGTCGTATCAACAGAGTTTAAGCACATTGACGGCGATATCGTATGTCCCATACTGTACCCCATAAACTCAGAGTGCATCGCTGATAGACGTTTACCGGCTTCTAGATTCGCTCCCACCAATACTCCGTGACTTCTTACGAGCGTGACCTCACCCATGGCGACGGTGCTGAGCGAGACTCGCATGGTACGCTCACTGGCCATGGTATCCAAGGGTTGCCTGGCGCGTTCTTCAACTTTGAGATTTCCCCAATGATGGTCGTTCATCGCGAAACTCGTTCGACCTTCGCACACTTTGCGACATCGTGAGTGCTTCGTTTGACTATACGGTTGCTGCTCTAACTTTATTTGCTAGGCTCTGCGCGATTGTTGGTGGTGTTCTGACTCTTGCATCCATTGTTGACTCGGTAATGTTCGCTACCTTGGGTCGTTCGGAGGGTTCGAGTGGGTACAGTGCGCCAAATGGTAAACTGATGTGATGGAGCAAAAAGTTATGCTGTCTTGATATTCGAGTCTTTGCATTGTCATGTGTGTAAGGTTAATGGTTGTTTCAATGATATACCTCGTGCGACCTATTTATGTTTACTCCATTCCATCATCTCGGATACGCGTTAAGTTAACGTATCGCGCCTTGCGACCTATGGTCCCCAGTATGGTACGGTGTCTATTGGTATCCGCCTGTCCCAAAAGAATGCGTGCGTTTGTAATTGGTGCCGTGTCATCACGTGAGCAACCGATAGCTGAGCTGAACGTCAACTGGTCTTAGTAGGCTAAACCCGAGCTGTCTTTGCTGTCTGTCTTTAGGTTCTGCTCCGATTGTTTACTTTCGCAACTGCTCTGTCGTGCCTTTGTAATCCCCCAAAGATAAGCACTGATACTGCCAGGCTCTCCTTTGCTCTGCCTACGCTGGTTGGCTTGGAACAGTGCTAGACTTTACTCTATCTGAAAATAATTGACACTCAGCCATGGATCAAAGACCTATTAGCGAATTAATGCTTCGGGCCAGCTGGAATGAAGCTTTGAAACGTATTAACGCCGGCAAGTCAGGGCGCGTCGGTCTTTTTCAACACGGTGCTGTTGGTGCCCTTTCTCTTTCTCGGGGTGCTTAATCGTCTGAATAAACACCAAGGCATGGAGGATCGTGTGCGACCATGTTGGTCCTCGTGATATAACCACGCCAAAGGACCCACCTTTTGTCAGTACGTCACTCCTTGGGTTTACTATCCCATTCGCCTCTTACGAGTACCACAAGCAAATGAAGAGGTTACAAGACCACTGAAGATGTTGGAGAATGTGTCAATGCTAGGGCCCCTCCTACAATGGTTTACTGGTCGGTGCGGCTGTCACTAAATTCATACCTAGCCACCTGATTGTTTTCCAGACGAAATGGCTGAGAAGATGACATTAGTAACTGCGGATATAGCGGCTTATATTACTCGTTGGGAGGTCGGTGCTTAGTGGAGCTATGCGTTCTGTCTTCTAATACCTAGATCGCGCCTTTCAGGATAGCGAAGATATCAATGAGTTATACCACATGTTCGCTCGATTGTCTGTGTGGTATTTCGAATGGTCCGCACCCTTGGCAGTATTTTCGAGGTCCGTTCCTCCATATACCGTTGCATGCTTGCATAACGAACCCCTTTGCGACAGCGTCAACATAGACGCCCCCGCGTTGTTCAGGAAGAACTTTAGGAGCAACTTCCTAGCATCTCTTCCACAAGGCTTCCCCCGCGCGTTTCACGCTCTCTTGCGGTCTACACTTGCTGCTCCTGCTCTCGACCCTAGACTCTTTCCAACGTTAGACGTTATGGGGCTATTACAGGATCACGAAGCACTAGTGGCAAGCGTTATCCACGAGGCAATCGAAAAACGTGTCAAAGAAGTTGCTGCTGAGGACAACGGAGAGAACAGCGTGCTCCAGATTGTAAAGAATTGGTTTACCGAGAGCGTTGTACCCTGGATGGCTATGACATATGGGAGGGGCTTGTCAGATCGTGAGTACGGCTTGTTCGTCGTCATGTCAATTACGATCCTAAAAATGTTCTAGCAGAAATGTTGCATAAAGCACTCGCACCTACAGCAGGGAAGTTCGACTATCATATATGCAAGGTGCTATGCGAACTTAGGTACCTGGGTTATCCATTAAGCATTGCACTACCTAACTGGAAGTTACTAGGACCTCAGAGATATTTGACATAATTGTGGACTATCCAGAGTCCAAGGTAGCGCTTCTAGACCTGAAGGTATGATATATTCAACGTTAAACACACGCACTTAACTTTAATACCAGGAATGCATGGAGCGAGCTGATGGCCGGAGTAACTTGGTGCAAACTTTAAGGAGGCTGTATGCGAACAATAATATTAGATTCGTAAAATAGCTAACATCTACTTACTAGCAACAAGAAGCGGCTGCTCCACCCAGGCGCCGACACCAAGGATATCCTCACACAATATGTTTCAACCATTAGATGTTTACGAATACTTGATCCGCCAGGCGTTTTACTATACAAAGTTGCAGATCCCATTAGGAGATACCTCAGGTTAGTAGTACTATCCGTATGTGTTGCGTTGCTTGACGTGTCCCAAGGGAGCGACCAGATACTATACGATGCATTGTTGGAAATCTCGTGGGCGATAATAGCGATTTGTTGGAAGAAAATGAACAAGTTCTACCGATCCAGGCCTTAAATGAGCCCTATGAGGATTATACTGACCCTGCATGGGATCCAGAACCCAATGATGCTGAACCAGGTTTGTCCAATTCTACCGCATATAACTCAATGACACGGTTGAATCTTGTCTTCCTAGACTTTCGCACTAGCAAACCGGGCGACATCGTCAGCACGCTTGTTAGCATATACGATTCACGCGACCTCTTTGTCAAGGAATTACAGAATCTTCTTGGTCAACGACTCTTGGCGGTCAAGGATCATAACTACGATAACGAGGTGAGCCATCAGGAAAGGCAAACCACGCATATGCATGCGTTTCTCAACAACCAGCTTAGACACGAAACGTTGAAATCCTAAAACTCCGGTTTGGCGAGGCTGCATTGCAGCTATGCGACGTGATGCTCAAAGACGTTGCCGATTCGCGTCGCATAGACAAACACATGGCCAACCGCTTGAACGTCGGTCAATATGCCCCCTATATCAACCTCATGACTCAGTCTTGCCCTTTTCAGATACCGCTTCACCCAGCCATCATTTCTCACCTCTTTTGGCCTAATTTACAAACATCCTCTCTCAAGATGCCCGGCCAATTCGAGAAGTGCGCCCTTCGCGAGGTTTCTCATCACCCCTTCTGATGCTTTGAGTAGGATGCAAGAGGCCTTCGAGCAAGAGTTTACTGAACATAAAGCGGGGAAGAAATTACGTTGGATGAATAACATCGGAACCGTCTCTCTCGACATCGAGCTTGAAGATAGAACCGTCAGCGTAGATGCGACACCTCTCGAAGCCGCCATTATAGAATTGTTCTCTGAGAAAGGTATACACATTTATTGTTGCAAGTTAGCTAATACTGATATCTGACACCAGACACTTGGAACCTAAGCGCACTAGCATCTAAGCTTAGCGTTTCTGACATCCCCATAATCCGAGCAGGGGCTGAGTTCTGGGCCGTTCGTGGCGTACTACGAGCTTTAGGAAATAACGAGTATCGGCTATTGGAAAGGTCGGAAGGCGAGGATGCTTCACTGAAGAGACCTGTGTTAAATCTTCAAGGTTCGTACAGAGTCTCTCATGGGATGTTCGAATACCGATAGTGTATTAGCCGCTCCCGAAGTGGCATCTGGACCTTCCGAGGAGGAAATTGCGTTACAGGTAGCCCAAATGGAGGTATTCTGGAATGTAAGTGTTTCGATCTGGTGTCGCATTATAAACGCATGCTTGGCTCACATCTGCTTAGTTTACCAAAGGAATTTTAACGAACCTAGGCGCTATGCCCATCGATCGTATCCAGGCTATGCTTTCGTTGGCCCCGGGCTATGATAAGAGTACCGAGCAACTTGCTGGGTTTTTGGATTCAGCTCGCCGAAAAGGGCTAGTTGAATGCAATGATGGCCTTTGGAAACTAATTAGGCGGTAGGGCCAGAATTCGGCATTCTGCCACTATACTTTACCTGTTGTATTATTTATGGAGGCTTGGCGTGACATGTTTGATGACTCAGCAGGGCGTGTCCGCGCGTTGACCTTTGCCCTCAAGATTTTTCAACTGCCTCCTATCCAGTACTTCTCGAAACAATTGGACGCGTTTTAGCACAACCCTTGCTTTTAGGCTGTCTTTCAACTTACCGCCTCTCTCACTCAGAGACATCCAGAACGCTCACTTGACGAACATAGATTTATTTAGTTGGCACCGCTTCTGACCTAGTCACCACATACGTAACCAATCCTCCATCTCGTTGCGAGTTTTCGTTCCCAGATCATGACCGGTTCTCCTCTCGGCGTGCAACCTGCCTGTCGGCCACAAGATCCACAAGCGGTAATTGAGAGCGCAGAGTTTATTTGTAGAGTGAGTCTAGTCTCAAAATAGTAACCCGCTCATTTTTCGTTGATATGTACCCTTCGGCAGCACAGTAAATTAGTTGATCTCAACTACGCCGGGATTGATCGTGTTGCAGAACAGGCGAGTTATATTTTGTCGTGGGGAAGGCTTACTTGACGGACC
>JANWGL010001248.1:0-27118 GCA_025200755.1 Ceratobasidium sp. C01
ACCGCCTGTATCAATGACCCGAACAAGCTTTTGGCATACCAGTGGACCATGGACCTCGTGCCACAAGTTGTATGGATTGGCTCAACCTCCACTCGTCGATATGAACACACACACGCAATAGGGCCCCTAGCTATTGAAGCTGCTGCCGTCGCGATTGAGGCAAACGAGTACGGATTGGCATTGGGATGGCTGGAAGCTGGTCGCTCCGTCATTTGGAACCAGATGCTACAACTACGAACTCCCTTTGATGAGTTATCCTCCTTTGATCCCATACTTGCTCTTGAGTTCAAAACGGTGACTGTTGCCCTTGAGAGCACTAGCTTACAACTCTCGGAGTCGACTTCCAATCTCAATAACCTGGATAGCCTGGAAACTGTAGCTCAACAGCACCGTCACCTTGCGGGACAGTTCGACAAGCTTCTAGCTCGAGCTCGAGAGCTTCCGGGGTTTCAAGGCTTCATGCGACCGAAGCAGATTTCGGAGCTCATGCCTGCTGCACGCTTTGGACCTGTTGTTGTAGTTAACGTGCATCCGAGTCGATGTGACGCGCTCATTCTACGGCCCCGAACCGATGAAATCACACATGTCCACCTGCCTGATATATCACATACTAAAGTGGCGGAACTTTACCACCAGATGCAAAAGGCACCGCACACAAGGCAGCAAAGGCCACTACAGAGATTGAGCTGCAAGCACTTTTCGCTTGATCCAATCCTCGCTACACTCTGGCACAAGATAGTGCACCCGGTGCTCACCTCCTTGGGATATGATGTAAGCTTGCTTCATTAATCTACGCTCTAGTTTCTAATGATATATTTTGTAGGAAAAACTACCTATCGATCAACTGCCACATATTACCTGGTGCACCACGGGTGCACTTGCGATGCTCCCGATCCATGCCGCCGGCTGCTACAATGATGGAGGCGACAAACTATTCGAATATGCAGTATCCTCCTATGCACCGACTCTCAGCTCCTTGCTACCCTCCAATACGCGATCCCTCGAGCTTGGTACGGTCCTAGCAGTCAGTGAAGATTCGACCCTCCCAGGGACGAAACGAGAGCTTGCTTACATCAACAAGCATATGGGAACTGCTTCTTGCCTCCAGCTCGAGAGCGACGCAGCTACGGCCGAAGCAGTGTTAGACGCGATGGAGCAGCACACCTCTATTCATTTCGCATGTCACGCCTCTCAGAACCTCGCTCAGCCAACCGAGAGTTCCTTCCAGCTACACAACAGGGGATTGAGCCTTGAAGAGATCACTCGAAGGTCGCTGAAGAACAAAGGTCTGGCGTTTTTGTCCGCATGCCAGACTGCGACTGGGGACCAAAAGTCACCTGATGAGGCGATCCATTTAGCGGCTGGAATGCTGGTAGCGGGATATCCAAGTGTGATCGCTACAATGTGGTCTATCGCAGACGCGGACGCACCTTTAGTAGCCAATTGTGTATATAGACAGCTCACAACGGACGGAAGGCTGGAAGGGGGAAGAGCTGGAAGAGCGCTCCACGCAGCAGTGGCAGACCTACGCAACAGGGTTGGAGAGAAAGAGTTTATCCGATGGGTACCGTATATTCATATTGGCGTCTGAGCATAGTCGTGTTTTGGACTAAATAGCGTGTCGGGTTCCAACGATTTCTGTATATTTATGCTGAAATTAATCTAGTGTAATGTATAAACATTTCAAGCTTTATATGCGTGCGTATTTCAGGTGTTAAGACGGAACCAAGAAACTAGGCAGCACGTCCAGCCAGTCATGTGACTTTCTCACACGCCCTTGAGCTGGAAGGACTTACAGTGGGAGTCGGCACTGCCTATGTGATTTGCCTGTGGATTACATAAGCAGAATTTGCGGGAAATGTGGCACCCGCATACTTTGCCCTCTGGTGCATGTATGCCCTATTGTAAAGCTTGAACCAACAATTGAATAAACTAATAGAACATACATAGTATAGATATGTTGAAGAATAATACGTCGATCTGAACCCTGTAAGATGAAAAGTATACATCCAATATATCAAGCATGTTTACTGTGAGACACCGGTCGCTCGGTCAAGATGATCCTGTAGATACTTTGCTGCTAAGTCCGCCACAACTTTCTTCTTTTCGTGAACTTTTAGCTTGCTTGTTGCCGGGAAATCCCGCTGGTTTTTGGCCGCCTGTCTGTACACTTTGAGCTGATCGTCTAGTTGTAGTCCTTTCATCTTCATAATCTTCTCATAATCAAACTCCAAACTGATCCCGGCGACGTAAAGCTCTTTCTTTTGTCGTTTATCTGCACGCTTCTCCTGGACAATCTGGTTCTTTTCAGCTTTGAGAACAGCTGCTGAAACCAGCTGCGCTTTCCGAGTTTCTTCCTTCTTTGATGCATCAATACGACGTGCTTCAGCTCTTGTCCATTTGTACTGATCAGGTGTAAAACTCTTCTCCATATATGATTCAGTTCTGTTTGTACGGTTCATGTTCAATGCATTGAATTTGTGGAGGGTTAAGCTAGGAAATCTGCGTGTCCAAACTCGGAATGTACCAAGTGCGCCTTCATTGACATCGTTTGTTGGTGGCATGAACGCCATGTCACGCTGCTCGGAATTCAACGCAGAAAGCTCGCTACCTGCAGCAAACTCATCTGTGAATCGGATCCATGTCTGCAGAGCACCCTGGCAAAACGCAACAAATAAGTCCGCAAGGTATGGGACTTCCGATTCGTGTCTACGGAGTGCATTGAATACTTCAGGTTCGTCCCAATTGGAGCCATCTAGCGTTGCCGTCGCTTCAACAGCATCTGGACCAAGTAGCAGTGATGGATTCTCAATCAATGTCTTAAGGTGTTGTTGCACCCGGGCGTGAAGTGGGGCCAGATCAGCAAGGCCATGCCCTTCAATGGTTGCTGTACGAACCAGGCGCATGTAGGGTTTTGAGATAGCCTGCCCATAAAGTGAAATCGAAAGCAGCTCTGCAAGCGTGGGTGAACAGTTCAAAGCCTTTAGGATATTGGATTCAAGATGATTAAGCGTCCCAGTCCCTTTCTTCTGTTGTATATGCTCCATAAATTGGATATATGCACCATGGAAAGCGCAGAGCTCTGTTGCAGCATCAATGTAAGAGCTGTATCGTACGTTGCTCGTGTCTGGGAAGCGCTTTAAACGGTTGTGTTTTGCTTCAAACCAGTACGCATGGCTATCCTGGTGTCCTTTCTTGTCGTCCTTGTGGTTAAAAGCAGCCCCGGCAAGACTACAAAGCTTGGTAGCGCCGGACTCAAAGACCGAGATTGCACGCTTCTCTGCTGGAGATACCTCAGTAGAACTGTCTGCAAGCAATACAGTAGCATCATTGACTTTGTTGAAAAGTATTGCTGGTTGCAGTAAGTGTTTGTTCTCTTTCCAAAAAGCAGACATTGCTGAAGTGCCGCCCTTTGCAGCGTTCATGTCTTTATGTGCGCAACACCCACCACGGACCACCCTCGACCTATCTAACTGGGTGTCTAGGGGGCTAGATTCAAATTCTGCGTTGCCTAGTTGGCGAACACATTTTTGATATTCAGCAGCGCGCAAATCATCCTGAGCGCTAGGAGATAGACTAGCAAAGGCATCAGCACCCCCAGCTGTTGTTTCAGAATTCGCCTGAATGGACTGGTGGAGCACGGTTGCCTCTGAGTCACTGAGGTTCAGTAATGCTAGATTTCCTAAGTAGTCAACCCAAGAGTCGATTTTCCATTGTTTTTCAAGCTGAGCAACTTTAAGTTGATCCTTGGCATGGTCCCATTCGCACCACAAAGCTTGCGAGCAATGTCTGATGCAGTAATAGGAACGCTAGGGCTATTAGAGCATTTGGGAGCACGCCTAGTACTATCGCATATAGCTTGAATTGAGTGCTTCAATACGTCAACTTGTGTTTCACTTGTGTGATCAGTTGTTGACTCGACTGCTAAATAGAGTTGCTGATGACTGGTACCCGAGTTCGCCATCACATGCATACTACTGAAATTTATGCTCCGTTGTGATGTTGAGTCCATGCTTATAGTGACGCCTAATTGACAGAATTCAGCCCTGCTTTGCTGGTAACTATAGGTTTCCTCACCTTTCGCTTCAGCCAATATATTTGCTGCCTGGATACCCGCGCCAACCCCTCCTTCAAGAACAAATCGACTGATTGAACGAGGGGAGGGTACCTTTCCGATGTCAATTTCAAAGGCGTATGCGCACATACGAATAACCTTAGGAACTTGACCGCGGAAATTCCAGATATCATCAGTTTTCTTGATAGGCTGCGAATGCATGCGCTATAGGCACTGCTAATCTTTGAACTGAACTTTGACCTTGCATTGCAAGCCTTTCGCTGTCGGGTACGCATATAGCGACAAGCTTGTTCTGCAGCATAAGCACGGCGTTTCCAGTTCCTTTTTGAATCCCTGTGTCGTTGTATGAGGCTCTTATGGTGCTTTTGTTCGCTTTCATGAGTAGATCTTTCCTGTTTTAGCTCAATTGTAAGCCGTTCAATCTCGGTGGTCATTTTCTCATGCTCCTTTGCTCGAGATTTGAGCTGCAGTTTTGCACGCTTGATAATCTTGTTTGCATTCCGTTTCTTGGCTGCACTCTTGAGGTTTAGAGCTATCAGAGTGTTCTGCCTTGCTTTTAGTTTCTTGAGTAGATTGGCGAACTTGCTCGGGAGGGTTTGGGCGATTAGCTTAATCTGTGTTGTTGTTTCAGTGCAATTTAGAATATGTTATGTCCTATCACTCTTAATAGCATTTATTGTGACTATATTGACCTCTGTGAATTGGTTTCCCTGTGCTACGCTTCGTGCATGCATTAAAGCAGCCCTTTGACGCACAGAACGGCCCCTTTTAGCCCGTTTCGGCACTAGAAAGTCTTTGCTGACCATTCTGATACTTCTAGACTACGTTTAGTGTAAGTTTGTATATGGTGGTAGAGGGTAGAGATGGGCGGAGAGGATTATGACAATAGATTGGTGGTGACACCCACTCTCGACCAAACATGACCAAACATTGTTTTGCATGTAAACTATATGCCTTGGCTTGCTCTCTTGATTGAAAATCTTTTCAGAATTGACATCCTAACAGTATCTGCAAGCTGGATCCTCCTCATCAGCTGTTCCGTGGCATTATTTTGTCTCATCAGTTGAGCGACTTTTTGATTTTTGATTGCCATTGTAATTCTAGCCTGAAGGATGACCTTACAATGACGCTTTGGACTTGTGTGTTAAATTTCAACTCTCTCCTTTGTGTGTTGCGGAAATGCTAAGCGCAACTTTTTCGGTGCCATTCTGGAGGCTCGAGAACAGCACGTGATCACAAGGCGATTGGATTGGCGATTGCCGACTCCCACTTACAGGGCTTTGCGAAATGATGTGCACCCCCAGCATCCGTGAATCTGCGGCTCCACTGCTTATTTACCCGGCCCGGCGCCAAAGCCAGGCTATGTTAGGCCCGGTATTGACATAGAACTAGCACATGAATTAACATATAGTTACATCAAAAATGCGTCAGAAGTCATTCGAGACGTTATGCACATACATGAGTTGTATATGAAGCGATAGGGAGCGATGGCGGTTGCAGGAGAGGTAAAAAATGCTGGTCTCACTGTATATTTTGTGGCGCGGATCGCATGACTAAGTAGTGGAGCCACGACTTCACGGCAGCTGGGGGTGCACATCATTTCGCAAAACCCTGTACAGCATCTGACAAGTTCCAATCCGATTTTGAAATGCACCGGATTCTGCTAGCGCTGGTGGCGGTGACGCGACTATGGCTCGAACCTCGACACTGTGCTTATCTCCCGTACGAGATTACTGTAGTTACCTGACTAGTTCGAATCGCACGCGCTGAACGTGCGTGTGCATTGCACCTCGAGGAGCAGCTATGTTAAACATGTTAAACCCGCAAGCCCCACGAGACAATTCGTTTACTATTTCACTGGACAAGCTTGAGACCCTGTGGGCAACCGACGGCCCATAAACTCACTCTGGGGGCAATTTAAAGATATATGTAAGTCTCCGGTCCCATGATAGTAGACACACCGGGCCAACTAGTAAACGAGCAAAGGTTTCCAGCATTCCAAGAACTGATAGCATGAAAACTCAAGCGGAACTGAAGAGTTTACATAATCACCCCCTCCTCACCGTGCAAGCGAAAACGGAAAGATCGTATACACCACAAACAACCAAATATATATACCGTAACGACAGACCACACCGCACCAGTCTCCAGTCACAAAAACAACAAGCAAATCACAAAAAGTAACAATGAAAGATAAAAAGCTAAAGAAGAATCGTACCCATACCAAACCCAAAACCAATTTTAGCCATTCACGCGAAAAAAGTGAAAAAAGGTCGGTCGGTCGGTGTCCCACCTTACTCGGTATTGAATATAAAGATCAAAGCACAGGTACGAGTATGAATGAAGACCAAACAAAACTAAAGAAGGCATCGATCGACTGGGAAGGAAGGGAGTCGACTGGGATGTGTATCCTAGGTACAAGACGAGACGAGTAGATGGGAGGAGGTATACCCGGACAGGACAGGACGCAGAGCAGAGCAGAACGAGAACAAGAACAGAATGAGGCGCGGGACGAATATCATAGGATGGATGAAAGAAGATGGGATGAAGTGGAGGATTTCTTTTCTGGCGTCTACGCCCAGACCTATAAAACCAAATTCATTAGCTCATTTGATCCGTTAGATGGAGAAGTGGAGACGAACCTTGAGTGTACTATCCCAGCTTCCCGTGCAAAGCGCCATCCCATCCGCGCTCACGCCCAAACAACTAACCCGATTCTCATGTCCAGTCAACACGCCCACCCGCTCACCCTTGAGCGTATCCCAAACATTGCACGTCCAGTCGTCGTATCCGCCAAACAAGACTCGGCCCGAGACCGAGAACGCAACGGATGTGATTCCGCAGAGGATGTTGTCGTGCGTAAACGCGTTGAGTTCGCGGTCGGCGCGGATGTCGAACAGGCGGCACGAGGCGTCGTCTGAACCGGTGGCAAAGGCGTCGCCGTTTGGGAAGAATCTAGAACGTGGGATTAAGTAATCGAATCATCGGGTGAGGAAGAGAAGAGAGATGAAGAGGTGAAGTGGGAGGGAAGATGGTAGGGCGCCGGTGGCGAGGGATGGGGATCGGACTTACTGGACAGCGTTGATGTCGGATTCGTGTCCGGTGAACGTCTGGGTGGCTTTTCCGCTCCTGATATCCCAGAGCTTAGCGGTCGCATCGCACGCGCCGGAGACGAACACGTTTTGGTTAGGCCCGAGCGATAAGCTGTGCACCAAAACCAAGATCAATGAAACCGTAAAGCAGAAAAACAACCCAAGGGAACGCACCTCATCACATCGCCGGTATGGTCGTTGAACTCCATCACCCGCACGCCCGCCTCGATGTCCCACAACATACACGTCATATCGCCCGAACTCGTCACAATCTGACGATCGTTGATAAACCGACAGCAGCTGAGGTATCCGGAATGCGCACTAAGCTCGCGCGCGGACTTGTTCCCCCCGCCCTCCTTGTTTCGCAGGTTGTAGATCGAGCAGATGTTGTCGAGACCGCCGCACGCGACAAAGTTGCCCGAGGGGGAGTAGGCGCAGGTCATGACCCACGAGCTGCGCAGAGGGATGGCGTGGACTTTGTTCGTCGTATACGCGTCCCAGACGATGAGTTTGCCGTCCTGGGAGGCCGAGACGAGATGGCGCTTGTCCGCTGCCCAGTGCATCGCGTAGATCTTGGCGAGATGCCCTTTCAGTGTGCGCCGCGGACGCATGACAACACGAGGGAGCGACTCGAGGTCCTCCGTCATCGCACGCACTAGAAAAACGAGAACGTCAGCGGAAAAAGTTGGGTGTGGGGGCGGAGGGGGGGACGTACGGCTGGTGTCGGCGGTCGCATCTCGTTTTGCTCGGATTTTCTCTTTGAGAGACTCGGCCTCTCGTCGGGCGGCGGCCATGCGCTCTTGGATATCGCCTTGCTGGGACATGGCTGTCGGTGTGGAAGTACTGGGAGAGTGTCGGTGGGGGATGGGAAGTTGTTCGGTCGCACGTCTTGCGTCTGGGGCGGTGGCAGCTCACGCCTTGGCTAACAACAAGTGTATAAAAAAATCAGCACGGGAAAAAAGAATCTGAGAAAAGCAAGAAGGATGGGAGGATGGGATGAGGACTGACAACGGTGGTGGAAACAATCGGCGAATGCGCGGAACACCCGGATTCAACTTGCCCACCCTGTTATGTAATACTCTCTTCCTTGTCTCTGTCAGCTGCTTTTTCCCTCCGGCTTTTGCGGTGTTTGAGTTCTCCGGTGTGTTTTACGAGTGCCTTTCATTTTACTCTGTGCCGTCTCTGTGTACTGGTGCTGAGCTGGGCTCGTCGCCGCTGCCATGTTTTGCGCACGTTCCACAAGGCGGGATTTGAATTTCATACCACGCCTGCCGGATTTAGACACTCGAGATAGGTCACTGTGTGTTCATCTGGCAGCGATTGAATGCTCAGTCCAGGAGCAACATATTCCGTTCGGGCTTGGACAGACTCGGCATGTTCGCCTTGCTTTGACCCGGCCGTGATCCAAACATCGTACGGTCCCCGGGCCTATTTCATCCAGGTCCAAGGCCAAAACAAATCAAGCCCTGTAGCGAGCCGTTTGGCCACCCACCAGCATACATCTTCTCGGGCATATGAAATGGAAAATCTGCGAGAATTATTGGACTGGTTGACTTGACGCGGTGGCTTGTTGACAGATTCAATCTACGCCTCTTGATGATTGGACCAACTAATAATATCTGCTGAGTCCATAGATCGTTAGCAAAGCGTCGAGAAAAGACTTCCAGACAGCGGCCAGTTCGTTTTCGCTAGCAAAAACATTCCAAGCGAACAAACAACTCGAGTTCTAGTCCGACTCCCCATCCTTCTAGCACACCCAACTCCGCTTGGGCCACCCACACGTTTCCAGCACGACTTTCATCTCGCGACCGTCCGCCAAACACCATCAAAGCGTTGTCAAGAGACTCTATAGCCAGGGGGAGGCGGGACGTGTGGCTGTGACGATCGACGGTAAGGTCGGGGTTAAGGTACACGACCGAGGTGGCGGCGCTTAGAGCATCTGTAGGTCATCCATAAGTTTATCGAGATAGTTGTTGAGTTTTGCTTTGTGGGGTACGTCGATGAGGGGTTGAGGTCGGGCTTGATTTGGTATTTATTAGTGTGGAGAAGGTGGGAGAAGAAGGAGTCACCATGACGCGCGGTGGTTGTTCCGGCGGTCCGTGTCGGGTGACATTTTAGACATGGTCAAGTTCCCTGGCTATGTCGAATTGGCCTATATAGTTGCAATGGTCAGTATAGATCTCCTTGGCAAGTTGAACGGTATCGAAAGTTTCGGGCAACTTATACCAGCGAACGCATTACTAGAGAACCTTACATATGCTCAAGGCTACGGCCCAACTCTGCAATGTGCAAACCACCAATTTAACTTTACCTCCCCAGATTCTTCTCTAAACGCCTCCACAACACCTAATTGTCCACTACCATATTCTTACAATTGTTCAAACAATCACTGTTATGCTCATTCCTCAATCAATCAATCAACTTTCGAACAATAGCGCTCTCACGTGGCCAACAATCGCCCATCAACGGCCCTATCGTCTCTCGCCCGACCACAGCCACCGAACCGATCGAACCGTCATCGGAGGCCTATTGTCTCGTCCGAGTGTCATTGTGTGTGCAAACACACCTGGACGATTGGGCCATTATCTGATCCTAATTCGGTTAGTCCGCGCGTGGTGCGTGTCTGGCTGCTATGGCCTTGCGAGGGGGGTGCGTCGGTTCGTCACGCGGCTGGGGGAGTGATAAAGCGTGCTTGCTGGAGAGATGGCAGGGCACGATTCGTCGCCTTTGCACTCGCCGCACCGCACCGCACTCAACTCCACTCGCCCACTTTACTTCAATCTACGTAACTTTTCGTTGAGATGGCTCTCCTTCCTCCTCCCCAGGTTAGTCATCCCTCCCCCGATTCACCTCGGACCCCAATCTAATCCAATTATTTCCTTTAATCCAGACATACGACATCACCGCACCCACCGCTACACCCTCCCTTCTCTCCACACCCACACCCGCCCTCCCCGCAAGCGCCAACGTATGGGGCACAGGCCTCGACTTTCCCCACCCAGCGCCGTCTATCCCTACATCCTGCGCAGCGCTAATTGCATTTGTTCTTGCGCTTGTGTTCGTGATGGCGTTTTTGGCTGCTGGGTGGAGGATGGGCAGTCGGGCTGTTGCGAGGGATGAGGAGAAGGATTTCGCGGTTGAGGATGTTGAGAGGCGGGGTGTTGCAGTTGTTGTTGTCTCTGATTCAGAGGTCTTTTCGTAAGTCTTTCTTCTCCCCGGTTGTTGGAGTACGTGAGATTAATTGGTTTTTCTTCGTAGATCTGAGAAGAAAGTTGAGCTCTAAATGACTCGACTGGGATCATGATCCCTCTCACTCCCTTAGGCGCGCCGCCAGTCCCTCCGCGACCGGCGCTCATTGCCACCCACCACCGCCTCCGCTCCACTCTCGCAGTCGCACACCTACACATAAACACATACCTTAACCGAGGACATCAGCGCCCCTCTCCTCTCGCACTACCCACTACACACGCGAAGGACACAAAACCAACTAGCTGTCGATTCTAGACTCGATTCTCATTCTTGGACCGAACACATACTTTCATTAAGTTTTCTTGTACTGCTTTGTCTTGTGTCGAGTTATCTTTATTAGTGTATCATGTGTACTTGTACTGGGATTGTGTCTCAATGGATTTTTTTTCATATGAATTTGGATTGTGTGGGCTTGATTATAAGTTGATCGACGCTCGGAACACGTGTTATTGGTTTCGCGCCGACGACGGCAGTGATGCTCACGCAACGATCGTACCACCTTATCCTCCCTTGTATCACGCTCGCCTCGCTCTCCTACATAGCTTTACCGTAGTCGAACCCAATTCCAAGAATCATGACTGTTTTCTCTTCCCGGCGCTATTAGACGCCCCTATCCTACCTTCGGTTAATTTTCCACAACTGCGTCCCCGTTCAAACCACTTCCTGCAGACTTGGAGTTCGTAGCATCTGCGTGGCGGCTCCGCGGAGATAATACAACATGCTGAATTCTATGCGGGGACCAGCATTTGGGGACTTTAATCGTTAAAACTCGGGTATTTTTAAGGTTTGGAAGGTTTCGTGTCTTAGTCTTCACTCAAACCACTTGTTGAGCTCGGTCCTGTCTTTCTTCAGACGGTACCCGTATAATTTGTCTCTCAAATGTGTGTTGTGTTTATAATATGCCGGCACGCGCCGGCGTTACAGGTCTGTAACGCCGGGCGTTGTTGATCACGACCGACGTTTCAATGTGTGACTCATTACCGACGCTAAGGGCTCCTAATTAACATTAATATTACTGTAGGGTTATTGCATATAGCGAGATATTTCAGCCGCGTATGGTACAATGATTATATTCGAGAACATAAGCATACTAAAGGAACAGGCACAAACAGCTTGAGATTAGGTCAACGACGGGGAATTTACAGTATCGCGAAACAGATCGTGTCGTTCAGAAGCGGAATCGATGGGTGGAGTACGCATTGGTGTTTTGCGTCGTCGTACACACTGGGTTCTTCTTCAACTTGCTGGCTTTGGTGTATTTTTTCAGGGCTCCCTTGCGGTGGGCCTCAAGGTGCCGCCTCAGATTTGTTTTGGCAGCAAACCCTTTAGTGCAATCTTCGATCGTACAGATAAAGGCTGACAAGTCATAATATCAGTTAGGGTTCTATAGAACTGCGTCAGTCGACTCACGCAGAGCACCAGTGTGGGTGTTGTAATGTTCCTACGTAGCATACATTATCAGCACAGTTTGTAAACCGGTTGAAGTATATACATACCCGCATGGCATGTGGACGCCTAAAGACCCTCCCGCACTCTGGGCAACGACGGCCAACTGGCTCGTCAGTAGTAGGCGTTGCTTGAGTTGGACTGGTCTCTCCCTGAGATGTTACAATCTGGTCTGAGTCTGGTTCGGTATGGAGTTGCGAACCCTCAGGGAGGAACAATGGCTGAGACTCTTGCGAAGGGGCCGCTGGTGGCAGCTCGTGTGCCTCAGGTACAACACGGTATACAGAATACGTATCAAGCGGCTGGGTCGACTGGAACAGAGAATCGATTGAGGAAGAGGGAGATAGGGACGGGATCGTGGACGGGGGAGAGAAAGAGGACGAGGGGGATGAGGATGGGGTTGAGGAAGAGGGGGTCCATGGCCTTGAACCGTTAAACGATTTTGTGAGTGGGTCCGGATCAAAACCTTTTTCTATCTCCTTTTCGGTTTGGAGCTGAGGCTCTGTTTTATCAGGAGACGAGTTACCGTACGATGTGGATTGACCGAACGGCTGAGCGTTGCGCAGGGGTGCGGAGGATTGGCTGGCTCGAGATATCTCGTTTGACTCGTTGAATTTATGATGGAGATTTAAGCTGGTTGCTGGGTATGTGGCAACTTGGCACCAGCTCTCTTGATCATAAAAGGATAGCTTGCCATCAATGTCAAATTGGAACGTGATTTGACCGATGCAGAAAGTGTTAAGCATGCAGAGCAGCGAATTGTTCATCTGCTTGTGCCAAATGAGCTGGGAATTACCATTCCCTTCTTCACGGTACACGTTGAGATGTTCGTCAAAGGAATATGCGGAATTTCCGACATCGAAGCACGCTGATTTAAGTGTTAGGCGACTATATGCGCTGGAAGGAGTTCAAAACGTACGTCTAGTAGAAGGGTGCGTGGGGAATTCGAACCCAGATATATCGAATCCTTTGCTTCGCGGCTGCTCATTTGGTGTTAGAGTGGTACTGCGGGCACAAGGTACCATATAAGCGCTTACCGAAAGAGGGGAAGCGAGTGGGATAGAGTAGTTCTCGTCGTTCAAATCATTCACATTCAACTCGCCTAAATAATATGAATGAGTAGGGGCAGTCGGAGATAGGGGTCGACTAACCAAACAGACGGTGTAGATCGGCGAGGATGTTATCAGGGTCTTCATGTTTTTTCTCCAGCTTTGTAGGCCTAAATAGAAACAATTTATGGTTAATCGAGAACTCGCAAGTTAGAATTCTCTCACGTACGTTGAAGGGGGAGTCGGGAGCGCCGATGAGGGCTGTGTTGCACATTTCCCAGCCTTAGCGCCTTGGGTGTCACTGTGTGTTCGGCTCGACAAGCCAATCACGACGTCAGCGTCCTCGGTTTTCGTAGTAATAATAGTCAGATACATTCCAGCAGTTCTGCAGACAAAGAGTAGTTGTGCGGTGGTAGGAGAATGGTTAGAATCGACAGCGTCCGCGTCCATATATCCTTGAGCCTCGCGGGTGGACCTTCCTATTTGGGTTAGCTCGGCGACGAGCATATATTATTCATTGTTATGATTGGTCATGCTTACGAACTGCTCCAGATTCATGAGGCAAGCGCATATCAGGAAATTCAGCGGCGGGCACGCTGGAATTGCGAGGCAGCGCGAGATCTTAAAGATGATTTGATGAGCGCGAAGGGGCAACTTATCGTGTGAATTTCTGTCGGGTTAGCTCGCTGGAAGGCAAGTTGGACACTTGTGGTTCGTTTCCTGAAGTTGCGTCCTCTCTTGTACTGCGAGTCAAAGTGATTTGTTTGACACGAAACAGGTTAATGCAAGGCATGTGTCAATGATGTAGTAGTCAGTTGTCCCCCTTCTTGAGGCGCATACATGCGCACGAATCCTGATTTTGTACCGCACTGTTCGAGTCTGTTTGACTTTGTATCAGAGTCTCCTTCATAGGTTGCCAATACCGGTTGAAATATTGCATTTGCTGCCAATGGCCAACTATTTCAGTCACGGATAGGGTAACGAACATGTCCTGCAGCGCAAATATGTTACAGAAATAATCACAAATAAGGTGCTATCAGGAAAGCGATAGGGAAGGGGGGTTGGGGTATATCATATCACGAAGAGTCCTGTTCCGGAACTATGTGGAGGCGGAACCGTTGAGTATGGAAGACTTTGGCGTTGTTTCTTGTCTTGCGCGGCAGGCCCTTGTTCACCTCGTCACCATTGGAGTACTTCTTGAGTGTCCCGATGCTGTGAGTACGAAGGTGCCGTTTCATGTTTGTTTGGGCGGCGAACCCAGTCTCGCAACCTGGGAACGGACAGATGTGTGCTAATAGTGGTATTGTTAATTACTGAATTAAAGCGCCGCGGAAATCTATGGCTTACGTCGATCGCCCGAGTGGACATTGAGGTGGTCCTATGTAACATTCATTGTCAGAATAATTCGTAAATTGGTTAATTTATTTGCACACCTTCAACGCGTACGGGCGCCTAAATGACTTGGCGCAGCGCGGGCACTGGTGTCGAGCCATCTTGTCAATAGTGGGAGGGTGAAGAGCCATCTGAATATGCCTTGTCTCGTCTTTCCACAACTGCGCCTGTGCGAACAGGCCCAAGTGCTCGCCAGCTTGGAGCTGCGGTTCATCAGGGGGGAACAGTGGCGATCCGGCCTCGGGCGATGGGGACATCATTGGCTGCCCGTATACTCCAGGCGCGGCGCGGTCTTTGGGGAACACATCGGGCGACTGGGTCGAGCAGGAGGATGACGCGGTTGAGGAAGATGGAGACCATGACATTACACCTTGAAGCGAGTTATTGAGAGGATGTGGGTTCACATCCTCTTCCAACTTCTTGTCAGTCTGTGGCTGGAGTTTGGTAATGTCAGGGGGCAAGCCATTGGACATCGTGGATAGGCCGAGCTGTTGGAGGTCGTAAGTGGGTCCGGAGGATGTGCTCAGCTGGGAGGCTTCGTTGGGCACGTAAAAACCAAAATTTGTGTCAGTTTCTGGGCCAAACAAGGGGAAACTCGGATCGGACGCTGGTAAGGTAAGAATTGGTAACCAGGATTCCTGGCTATAGAAGTATAGCTGGCCCTCAATGTTAAACTGGAGCGTAGTTTTCCCGATGGAGAATAAGTTTGGCGTTTTGAGCAGTGGATCGTCCATCTGGAAAAACCACACAGGCCTGGGGATGCCGCTCGCATCGTCGAAGTAAACGTTGAGACTCTCGTCAAAGAAATAAGGGGCGCCGTCGATCCAAAAATATGCTGATTCAAAAATTAGGAAACCAGACACTTAGAAAACAGATGAAAACTTACTCCTATTGAAATGGTTCGCGGGTATATCGAATCCTTTGCTTCGAGGCTGTCCATCTAAGGTTAGGGTGGCTATATTGGCGCCGGGCGTCACACGGCGCTTACCGAAAGCGGGCAAGTGTCTGAAGCAGAGTCGTTCACACTTGCATCGTCCGAATCGTCCAAAATCAATCCATCTGATTGATCTGAATGAGTACCGGCAGTCGGGAATGCAGGGCGACTTACCAAATAGACGGTGCAGATCAACGAGGATGTCATCGGGATCCTCTCGCTCGGTCCTCAACCCCGTAGGTCTAAATAGAGATAGTTCGTGGGCATTAGCGAGCCTGCAGGTCAAGGTATATTCTCACGTTGGGGGAGGAGTTGGGAGTGCCGATGGGTGCTGTGCCACACGTTTCTCAGCTTTGGCGCCTACAGTATCGCCGCGCGTCAGGTTCGACAAGATGATCACTCCGCCAACATCCTCAGTCTTCGCAGTAATAACAACTGAACACATCTCAGCAACTTAGCAGATCGGGGGGGGGGTGGTACGGGAATTTTTTGGAGAGAGACTGGCCGAAACCCAACCTTTAGAATGACGAACATGCCCGTCGTCTTGCCTATTTGGGCAGCCCAACCGCCCGGCGTCAAAAGTTGTTACCTCAGCGAGGCGCATCGTTGTTACTTACTTGGCAACTGTAAATTTGAAATTGGCGGAGGTTAGCCTGGGCTTGGGGGCATGGGACATTCTGGAACGCTGAGGTTGCATTTTGCTGATCCACGGCTCGCCATTTTGACACGCATGGTTATGTAAACGGGTAGTATGAAAGGCCAGCTCCTTCGGCGCTAACGCATTTGTCTCTCTCGTGGTGTGCTTGTGCTGGGCACTGAAGTATATTCTGCGAGGCATCAAATGGATCTCAGAGGTTAACAACCACTGCGTAGCAGATACTTACCTCATTCAGAGCGGCCGCGTCACCCTGTTCCCTCGAATGTCAGGCGTTGGCTCGGACAAAACCTTGTTTTCCTTACGAGCTAGTAAGTGGAACTTATTTCACTTGTATAGAACTCCCCAGCCAAATGAGCTGCAACATATACTCACCACACTGTATCAGTAGAACATGTGGCCGGCGGACTTCGACGCATTTTTGAATTCGAGGTATACGTGCGGGAATGTATCATTCATAGAAACTTCATGTAGCGGCGTCATACTGCCGCACAGCGTAGGAAATCAATTTAGGGCAGTTAAAACTTCATGTATGCGTGGTGTGAAAGTCTTATGTGAGGAGCTAGCACTGGCGCTTATGTTTGTCAAAGTACTTCGCCCTGAAGTTCATCACGGCCTCGATCCCCAAACGACATTCCATATTAATGGTCTATGAGCATGGCCTCTGTCGCTCCGATCACAGTTTGTAAATGTATTGAGGATGATGCGCTCTTCTTTTCGTTTATTGAGGATTACAAAAAGTGATGGGCACCTCGTGCGTAACACTGCTGGCTCGATATTTAAAATCTTTCATCAAATGTACCGTGAATAAACGTCCTCAAACCAATTCCGGGTGACCTAACAGGCTTAAGTACCCTGTGTGCGACACTACAAAGCTGGTGGTGAGACAATGCAGCAACCGTCGTGTTGATGCGTGCCTACAGTCGAGGACGTTATTTAGGCCTAAAATATTTCTCCTAGAGGTACCGAGCGGGATCGCCAGCGGATCCTAGACCGGTAACGAACCCCCGAGTGCGATGGTGAGAGCGAACATACGAAACAGTCGTCGAGAGTGGCAAGTACGACCGTCGGCGTTAACGTCGGTATTTGTGCGCACTTGAATATTTTCGAGTCTCCAAGATGCGAGCGGGGTAAGGTGATACCTCGCTTCAATGTCTATTATTAGAGCTATATTGACATGCTAGTCGGTCGCGGCAGATGGCCCTTTATAAGTGTACTAGGGCAAGCATGCCAAGCCATTACCTGCGGTCAGATGACGTTTGTTTTGCTAACGTAATTCCCGCAAGAAGATATCCTCGTCCCAAACATTGCTTTCCGGGCCCTTTCCGTTGTCCACACCGGCTTTCATCCGGGCATCTTGTATTGGTCAGCTGCTCTATCCGGAGTTGATCGCCTATCCACGACGAATGAATCTAGAACGAGCGTGATAGGCTGCGCGGCTCCGCATGGTGCATGTCAAGGAAACCGCATGGTCCTCCGAAGAAGATGAACCGCGTACCTATACATCGCAACCAGGCGGTATAAATATCTTCTGGGTGGGTTTGGTACGAGGTTCTTCCTTGCTGTGACCTCAGAGAGATGGGCCTCTGTGTGAATGATGCATCGTTTGGGCCTGGAGCGCAGTGCCGGGTCTTGGATTTTACAATTTATTTCGAACACACGTGGGTCTGCTATTTGATTCATTTCGTTACCGCGTCATCTAACGGGGACCCTAGAATATTGTCGATTACTCCTGATGTAGTGTTCCTTGCATTATCTTTTGCACGGGTATGGTATTTGGCGAAGAAACCAGTTGTCCTGGCTCGAGCGTCGTACATACATTTAGGATCCAAGTGTTTGGCTACTGTTCTGGTGGCCGCCGCGTTAGCTGCTACGACTGGCCTGCTTTTATCAAAGGATGCTGGGTTGCCGCATATCACGGTAGTATCGGCTGGATTGTCCCTTGCGTCGTCTGTTAGTCACTTGGGTCAATCACTCTCAACCTGATAACAATGCTAACCAGATTTATATTAGGTTCCATTGGCAGCAGTCGTCTGGCTCGAACACTTCCGCACATTGAGGCCAAGTTCCCTAATTATGTCCTACGGTCTTATCAAAGGACTTTTCGGCGCGGCTATTTTGAGAACATATTCGGCTATAGGCATGTTACGAAACGGCGCGGACGGGGATAAACCCCTGTTCACGGTTATGGCTCTCGCGACTGCTTCGTATTTCTTCCTACTTCTCGTCGAGGGCATTGAGAAACGGAGATTGTATCAGCTAGAGTACTCAGTGAGTCCTTCCCATTCGATTCATACAACTATGGCTCAGTAGTTTTCAGTCTTACTCCAAAGAGACATCCTCGTCGACTATCACTCGGTCTTCCTTCTTGTGGCTGTTACCTTTACTCTGGAGAGGGCGGAAAGTCAAGTTTGGATTGGACGATTTGGATAATATCCCTGAGAACTTTAAAGCTGGGCCCTCTCGGAGTGCGCTTGAACACGCCTTAACAAGAACCTCGTACGGCCCGTTTTCTCCCAATATTTGTGCCCTGTACTTAACTTTTTGATAGGAGTCTTGTTCGTGCCAGCCTCCTAGCGTGCGGCGATCTCCTCATCGCGCCAATTGTTCCGCGCATCGTTCTCGCGCTCGCGACTTTCGCTCAACCATTACTTGTCAAAGACATTCTCGAGTTTGTTCAGTCTCGGGATAGGCCAATGGAAGAAGGTTGGGCGTTGGTGGGCGGATTTGTAGTAGTATATGGCGTGATGGTATTATCCACTTCACTCTACTGGGAGAAGGTACGCAGCCTACTCTCTCGATCTAGCGAGTCAGGGAGAATACTAAATTGGTTGAATACATAGGTATATGCGGCCGTCGTGCAATACCGAGGCGGCCTAGTCGGCACGATATTTGAGAAAAGTCTCCGCCTCGCCTCTGACGAAAGCCGCTCGATTGGTGGCGGAACAGCGAGCACATACATGTCCGTCGACGTTGAGCGGATCGCAGAGGGCGTCGAGTACTTTCATGAGATTTGGGCGTCGTTGTTGTCGATTGCTTTGGGATTGGCTTTGTTGTACACTCAGGCCAAGTGGGCAGCGTTTATGCCGCTTGCGGTTATTGTTCTTACGCTTTGTGCTGCATCGTTCATGGGGAGTTTGATGGGGAAGCGACAGGGAGCTTGGTTGGCGGCTACGGATCGACGAATCAAGCTCATCGTGAGTTTGCCTATTCCAAATTGCGGTCCCTGTTACTAACAAATGATCCGTTTGAAGTCATCGGTCGTTTCGAATTTGATGCCTATCAAAATGTCTGCTTATGAAAAGAAGCTCGAGGAGAAAGTTGCAAAGTACCGAGAGGAGGAGATGAAAGGTGCTGATGGATTTTTGTAAGTTCTCCGCCATTCCGATCTTCATAAGATGTGGACTAATTCCATCGGTAGCACGATGTTAGTTGGTGCGGTGGCTATCTCGAACACGGCAGCTCTTCTCTCTTCGCTGGCCGTTCTAGGCACATACGCCGGTCTGGTTCAGAGTAATCCGTCAATCGGGTCGTTCGACGTCGTCTCAATCTTTACCATTCTTACAACAGTTCAGATTTTGACCGTTCCCCTCAGTGAGTATTTATGTCCACCTCTAAATTCTCGATTACTGATTGGTTCTTGTTTTAGATTTCTGTAAGCTCCCCGTTTGGACTAAAGATTCTTCGGTCGCTGACTTTGCGGCATTTAGTGGGCCAGTCCTTCCCTCTGCTCTTCGCCGCATGGATTTCCCTCAAGCGTATTGATAAATTCCTCACCATGCGGGAGAAGCAGCCTCTGGCAGTTATGGAAGAAGATGAAGACGAAAAAGGAACTCCTCGATCCAACAACGGCTTGATTCGTTTACAAAATTCGTCGTTTGCTTGGGATTTTGGCGGTAAGGCCGTTCTACATGACCTTACGTTTACGCTGCGACCTGGGGTATTGTATATGTGCGTTGGGCCGGTCGCTTCGGTGAGTATCACAATACGAGATTGGAGTGTATGCTGATGGTTGAGAGGTTTAAAGGGTAAAAGCTCGCTCATGGCATCCATGCTCGGCGAGACGACTTCTCTCAAAGGCACAATCACCACTTCGGACCGAAACCTCCGCATCGCATATGCTTCCCAGGATGCTTTCATATTCCCAGGTACGGTACGCGACAATATTCTATTAGGCTCTGAGTTCCACGCGACGCGGTATACGGCGGTGATCAACGCCTGTGGACTTATGACTGATATTGGGCGAATGAGCAATGGAGATGCGACTGTATTGGGGGACAAAGGAGTTACCTTGAGCGGAGGACAGCGGCAGCGGGTGGTACGTATGCTTATGTGTGCTGGATGGTGTGTGTACTTATAATGATATGGGGGGACGGGAAGGCGTTGGCGAGGGCGGTATATGCAAATACCCCCGTGCTATTTTTGGATGATCCGTTAAGGTGCGGGCGGGATTTGTTCGGTGGGTATATTTTTGAGTTGACTGATCGATGGTTTTAGCGCGTTGGATGCCGAGACGGAAGTTCATGGTAAGTCCATATATGCGTACCTCAATTTTTGTTTATAGTTGATCTCTCTATTCTAGTATTCAATTCCCTCTTGGGCCCATCCGGCATGCTCCGTGGCAAAACTATTTTCGTCATTACGCATAATAGTGAGTGCAAATTGCGCAAAGTGTCACTCAGGTGTTTACATTCTACTTTAGTCAACCACCTATCTAGCGCCGACGTCGTTGTGGTAATGAAAGAAGGGAAGATTGCTTCGGAGGGAACTGTTGAAGAACTGCGCACGTCTGGATTCGATCTCGCGCATCTCATACAAGCGCCGCATTCTTCCTCCTCTGGTGAACCAGACCAGCCCAAGATAGAAAGCTCCGACAAGGAACTCGTCGCTCAGGAGCAAACCGATGTTACAAAGGACGACGCCAATGAAGAAGCGCAAAACTCGTACAACTCCAAGGGCTGGCATCCTTACATTTTCTGGGCATTCCACGCTGGTTCGCACAACGTCCTGATTTCAGGGTGTTTCCTAACCTTATGGTCGGCCATTGGTCTTGGACAAAGCGTGAGCTTACATAGGAATATTCTGGAAGTCATTCTAATGTGGATACATTTGGTAGGGTTACGCGAAAGAATGGGCTGAAGCTTCTGGGAATACGAACGCTTGGATAGGTGGATATTGTGGATTTGCGGCGGCCGACCTCGCATTTGCGGCAGTGTCGATATGGCATTGGTGTAAGGTCACGACGATCAATGCAAGCACTTCTATCCACAAAGTGGAACTCAAAGTTGGTTTTTTTTGTGCTTCCAACATAATTTTACAGGTCTGGCTAATGCTGATTTCACCAGGCTGTCATGCGGGCTCCGCCTAGCTATTTGAACAAGACTCCTGCAGGTCGGATCATCAATAGATTTAGTCAGGTCAGTTACTTTACATACACCCCAACTACGAGGTTAACTATGCTAAAATTGTCATAATAATCATCTAGGATCTAAATGTGAGTGTTGGCTGCATGTGCTGCGATGATTCGCCTCCTAACCAGATGAATAGGTTATAATTATGACCTTCCCCTTGGCAATGGTCAACGCCTTTGGTCAATTAACGAGCGTTAGTACGTATCCATGATATGGCCCCAATCTGCGGAATGCTAATCGGTTTTCTTTACAGTTGGAACTATGGTATTTTCTTACTATTATTTTGGAGCTTTGAGTACTTAATCTTTCTTCGTCCAGATCCTAATTTACGTAGCGGTAAGCAGGTTAAGTATCTTGACAAAGCACCCAATTTGCTCACCCCTTGTGGCGTAGACTCCCTGGCTAACCACCAGTGCACCGATTCTCGGGATCGCATACTGGCTATTATTGAAATTCTATCTGGTTAGTTGAACATATATCTTGACATAAATATCATGCTCACGTACGTGATGGGATAGGCTACCTCGACTCAATTCCAACAACTGGAGTCGGCGAGCAAGAGTCCTTTGTACACCACCTTCGGTACGACGGTTGCTGGTCTTGAGACTATTCGGTCAGTAAACCCTTTGTATCCACCAAAGCAACCCAACAAACGTAGGTTTCGTAGGGCATATGGCGTACAGAACGTTTTCAGCAGTCGAAACGATAGGTATCTAGACGCTAGTCAAGGACCATTCCATTTCCGGTTTGCGGGTATGCGCTTCCTGTAAGTTTGCTCTCTGGTTCAGCACAGATCACAAAGGCTAACAAGTAAATCTCTAGCCGGGCGTCCCTCACTTTCGTAACTATGTTCGTCGCGGTTGGTACATCGTGTCTTGCGATTGGCTTGAGCTCAACCTCGGCTGGATTGTAAGTCTCATATCAAGTTGCAGTTGGACGATAACCTCAGTTTGCCTTTATCGTAGCTTGGGCATCGCACTATCCAACATGACCAAGCTTTCCCAGTTACTGTCTTATTTACTGATGGTACTTTCCGCCTTCCAACCCTTAATTTCAAATGCTTACGATTCTCGCAGGCCTGGGCCGAAGCTGAAAACGGGGCTGTTGCCGTCGAACGCATATACGAAATCGCTACCCTCGAGCCTGAAGCTGATCGCGGTTGCTTGAACATCGATAACAAGAAAGAGAAAATGACGTGGCCGATCCACGGGAGTATTGTGTTCGACAACTACTCCATGCGTTACAAGTGCGTACGATGTTGTATCCGTATGAACTCCTGATCTGACCTAGGTGCTAGCGAGGATCAAGCGCCTGCATTACGAAACTTGTCCTTTAAGATTCAGGGCGGATTGAGAGTGGGTATATGCGGACGTACCGGATCGGGAAAGACCAGTACAATCAATGCTCTGTTCCGAACTGTGGACTCGAACCTGGTCACTGGAAAGCTATTGATTGACGGCGTCGACATCAACGAACTCCCGCTTGAAACCTTGCGTTCGTCGTTGAGGTAGGTTTAAGTTGACATAGCCTCGTATTTTGTATACTAACGAGGCTTTAGTATTGTTCCGCAAGAGCCGTTCTTGTGGCATTCAACGATTAGAGTGAGTGAATATGACATGGATATCTCCCGTATGACTTGACTGTGTTATGTTGTAGGAGAATCTTGATCTGGAAGAGGTGTGTTGATCTCCTATGCCGAGTCTATGAACCCCACTAACCCCATTTCAGCTTTGCACCGACGATGCGATCTGGCAGGCACTCGAATGTGTCGGGATGAAACCTGCAGTAACCGCTCTAGAGAACAAGCTAGACACTGTCTTGGAGGACTCGACTTCCTTCTCTCGCGGAGAGGTAAGCCAGTTCATGCCCTCTTAAATGTAATAGATATTCATACAAGGGTGCCGTAGCGGCAATTGCTGTGTATGGCCCGAGTACTCTTGCGCAAACGAAAGATTGTTATCCTAGATGAAGCCAGTTCAAGGTTCGTACCCCCTCAAACAATTCTGCTGTAATCTTAACCAAAAACCCTATTCATCAGCATGGACCTCAAGACCGATGAAACGGTGCGGCAGATCGTGCGAGAGGAGTTGAAGAACTGTACAGTCCTTGCCGTCGCTCATCGAATCGGTAAGTCTCAACTCTCTTATCTTAACCTTTTTGAATCTGAGTAATCTATATTTGGGACCAGCTACGATCATCGACTTTGATCTTATCATCATCTTGGACAATGGGGAGATTGCCGAGACGGGTGCTCCCCAAGAGCTACTCGCGAACCCGACGAGCAGATTCTCGAGACTGGCAAACAGCCAGGGTATTTTCCATGAGGCGAGGGCGCTCGACTGAAACCCTCGGTTGCAGCCATGTATTGAGACGAGCGATTTTGTAGTCGTTTCAGGTTCAATAGCTATTCAATGCGTCCTGACACATGAAGTTTCGGAACCGATGAGCTTCGGGGAGTAATCAGCATATTTTTCATCTGAGGTCGATTTTTTGGCGCGGTTTATTTCGCGTTGAGAATATGAGTTTTTCTTGCCCCTCGATGCATATCACACCTCCTCACGATCATACTCCCCTGGAACACACTACCACAACTCCCCATAGGTCCCATCTATCCAGTTAGCGAAGTCTAAGTCCAGTTTTTCCTTTAGCTCCGTATGTCAGGAGCTTCCGATCCACTTCGTTTTTGCACAACTGCGGGCGCGGTGGCCTCGTGGGTGACGGCTGGGGGAGGTCTATAGAGTTGCGCAGTCATTCAGTCTTCTGGAACGAGGTGGGCTAACGTAACGCCTGGTGTGGAGGTGACGCGGAGAAGCGCTTACATATTTATTCATGCTTCTCATATCCTTATTTGAGATATTGTGTCATTCCTAATAATTTCCTGATGGTGTAAGTAGCCAAGCCAAACATTGTCGATCAGGTCGATCACACGTGACTTTTGTATAATGCTTCCCACACCATCTTCGAAATGACTTCAATAACTTCCTCAAGTTCTCTAAACATTGAACGCGTAATCTAGACGCGCAATCCAGTGGAGACGGACTCACTTCCAACTTTACTCTTCAAGCCCCTTCTCTGTAGGCCATACCGGCTTCTATCCGGGCATCTCGGATTGGTCGATCACTCTATCCGGGTTTACTAACCCATTCACGGTAATTGTCTCCACAATGTAACGCGATACGCAACACAAACTGCGCAAATCCGCGTGGTGCGAGTTGGTGCGAGTCAAAGAAACCGTATGGATCTCCGCAGATCATGAATAAGCCACGCAACTGTGCCGCGCAGCCAATGGTGCATAAATATTCTCCGGATGAAGTTGGGTGAGGTACTCCCTTGCTGTGGCTTTGGAAACATGGGTCCGTGTGCAAATGACGCGTCGTTTGGACCTGGGGCAGCGTGTCGGGTCTTGGATTTCACTGTTTATTTCGAACATACGTAAGCCTATTCATATATTCATTTCGGCGTTATGTCTAACTCGAGTGGGTAGGATCTTGTCTATCACCCCCGACGCGATATTTCTCGCACTCTGCTTCGCACGGATATGGTATCTAACGAGACGGCCAGTGGTACTCGCTCGAGCGTCGTACATACATTTTGGTGTCAAGTGTCTAGCTGTTGTTCTGGTTACCGCCGCGTTAGCAGCGACGACCGGCCTCCTTTCGTCAAAAGATACGGGGTTGCCGCATATCGTAACTGTATCGACTGCTTTGTCTCTCGCTTCCTCCGTGAGTCAATTAAACGGTTTATTCTCAGCGTAATGCCAGTGCTAACCGAGCCCACATTAGATCCCTCTGGCGTTTGTTGTATGGTTCGAACACTTCCGTACACTCAGACCAAGCACCCTTGTCATGTCGTACGGTCTCATCAAAGGACTTTTCGGAGCAGCTATCTTGAGGACGTACTCGGCTCTAGGCATGCTACGAGACGGCTCAAGCGGAGATAAAACCCTGTTTGCCGTGACGGCTCTTGCGACTGCCTCCTATTTTTTGCTCCTTCTTGTGGAGGGAGTCGAGAAACGGAGACTTTACCAGCCGGAGTACTCCGTGAGTCCATCTTATTCGTAGCTTGACCTGTTCGGCTAATATCAATTATTATTAGTCATATTCGAAAGAGTCGTCCTCGTCGTTCATCACTCGCTCGTCATTCTTGTGGTTACTGCCTTTACTCTGGAGGGGACGGAAAGTCAAGTTTGGACTAGACGATTTAGGTAATATCCCCGAACACTTCAAAGCCGGACCCTCGCGGGGTACTCTTGAACACGCTCTCACCAAAACATCGTATGTCCTCCCTCTCCACCTCATCTTCTACGACGCTAATTCTCCCTAGGAGCCTCATTCGTGCTAGCGTGCTAGCAAGCGGCGATCTCCTTCTCGCACCTATCGTTCCGCGCATTATTCTCGCGCTCGCGACGTTCGCTCAGCCGCTTCTCGTCAAGGACATTCTTGAATTCGTCCAGGATCGCGATAGGCCGATGCAGGAGGGTTGGGCGTTGGTGGGTGGGTTTGTGGTGGTGTATGGCGTGATGGTATTATCAACGGCCCTATACTGGGAAAAGGTGCGTTCTTCGTTTGGCCTTGTTTATTTCCTCGATGCTGATTCTAATAACTGTCGGAAACATAGGTATATGCGGCCGTCGTCCAATATCGAGGAGGTCTAGTCGGTACAATCTTCGAAAAAAGCCTCCGACTCGCCTCTCACGAAAGCCGCTCGATTGGAGGCGGGACGGCGAGCACGTACATGTCTGTCGACGTTGAGCGAATTGCGGAGGGTGTCGAGTACTTCCATGAAATTTGGGCGTCGTTCCTTTCGATTGCTTTGGGGCTGGTTTTGCTTTACACTCAAGCCAACTGGGCTGCGTTCATGCCGCTTGCGGTTATTATTCTTACGCTCTCTGCTGCGTCGTTCATGGGGAGTTTGATGGGGAAGCGGCAGGATGCTTGGTTGGCGGCTACGGATCGACGAATTAAACTCATTGTGAGTTCACTTATTCAGAATTGCACTTTGGTTACTCACATATTGCGCGTGAAGTCTTCAGTCATTTCAAACTTAGTGCCAATCAAAATGTCCGCCTATGAAAAGAAGCTCGAGGAAAAAGTCGCGAAGTACCGGGAGGAAGAGATGAAAGGTGCTGATGCATTCTTGTAAGTGCCCTTTACTTTCTGATCGCGTGCCGTTTCCGACTAACCGTGTGTGTAGCACAATGTTGTGTGGTGCAGTAGCTATCGCAAATACCGCATCCATACTCTCTGCCTTGGCCGTCCTAGGCACATACGCCGGTTTGATCCAACGCGATTCGTCCCTCGGATCCTTTGATGTCGTTACGATTTTTACCATTCTTACCACTGTGCAGATTTTGAACGTACCTCTTAGTGAGTGTTTATTTCATGACTAGATGTTCCCGTCGCTGATTATTTCTTTTTTCAGACTTCTGTGAGTCTCGTGTTTCGTATGAGAGGTTTACCAATTACTGATCTACGAGATTTAGTGGGACAATCGTTCCCTACGCTCTTCGCCGCTTGGGTCTCTATGAAGCGTATCAACAAGTTCCTCAGCATGCGAGAGAAGCAGCCTCTTGTGCTCATGAATGAATCTGAAGACGAGAAAGGAACCCCTCGATCCAACAACGGCTTGATTCGATTGCAGGACTCGTCTTTTGCTTGGGACTTCAATGGGCAGGCTGTTCTGCATGATCTTACGTTTACGCTGAGGCCTGGGGTATTGTATATGTGTGTCGGACCCGTCGCTTCAGTGAGTGTGTTGGTACTGCGAGATATTTGCGTGCTGCTGACGGTTTGGTGACCTGTAGGGTAAAAGCTCG
>JANWGL010001249.1:0-23208 GCA_025200755.1 Ceratobasidium sp. C01
AAACTCGTACATGAGCATTGTTGTATTCCTTTTTGGTTTAATGTCAATACTTTAGGGGAGGTCTTATCAAATTGGAGTTAATGATGGATTCAGTGGCGGGGAACAGACCCACATCTAACAACGATCTCTGTTACATCCGTCGGTGAGGGAGCAGGAACGCGGTTGTTGTGGAGAGTAGAGTTGAAGCAGCTGAGCAGCAGACGGTGAATCAAAGCAGTGGGAGTGAGAGGTGTGTGATTTGAATTTTTGAACGTGACGTTTGTGTGAACGCGTCGCACAACCATTGCAGATTTGCAGAAATGTCGTTTGGTGGATCTCGCAAAGGGTGTTTCAAGTGTGGTAGCTGTATGTATTATTCTTTCCGGCTATGAAATCTGTGTGCTTAATGCTTTACTTGCGGTTCAGTGGGTCACATTGCGGAGGCGTGCACCTCCGAGACGCGCCTCTGCTATAACTGCCGGCAGCCAGGACACGAATCGATCAATTGTCCTAGCCCTCGTAGTACCCAAGCTAAGCAGTGTTATTCTTGTGGGGGTGTAGGACATATCCAGGCCGATTGTCCTAGCATCCGGGTGGCTGGCGGAGCGCACGGCGGCTTTAACCTCAACCAGAAATGCTACGTAAGTTCGAAACCCATCCAATTTTGCTTTCATGTTTCTAATCATACCATACGATAGAATTGCGGTCGTCCTGTAGGTTGACTCACATTCCCGTGCACACACAAGCACTAAACTTGATTACCTTAATAGGGTCATATTGCTCGTGTCTGCCCTGGAGCGGGCGGGGGCTTTGGAGGAGGAGGCGGTAACTTTGGAGGTGGTTTCCGCGGCCCGCCGAATCGCGGCGCCAATGGGGTTGTGAAGTGTTTCCGTTGCCAGGGCTTGAATCATTACGCTCGGTGAGTACGGCTCATCGGCGTAGTTTCACGATATTGACGTTACAAAAATAGCGATTGCATGGCTGCTCCGGGGACTACTGTTCTCGATAAGCCAAAGACATGCTACAAGTGCCATCAAGAAGGACATGTACGTGCTTGAGTTACTGGTATCAATTATTTCACTGATTTCATCCGCAGATTGCTCGCGAGTGTCCTGAGAATGCGGAATATGCGACCTAGGTTGTACCGTTGAGGTTTTGGGTGATGTATATTTAGCAATATAATTGCATAGTTGTTCAACAGTCACCCGTTTGAACGCGCCTCTTTAAACACATTCCCAGTTGGTAATAAGTATAGCAACGACAAATTAGACCACAGGGGGGGATAATACGGTATCGTCATGGGTCAACTCCTTAGCCTTTTGGATCTACGCGGTTGACTCTCCGAACTGTTCTCGTTCTCGCCCGCGTGGTCTCCTTGGGGTACTGTTTGGTCTCCATTCTCCTCAAGTGGTTTCCTTTTCCTGCTTCCCGTTGGCTTGGCTTTAGTGGATGGACGCGCGGAGGCTTTTGTCGGGGGGTTCGAGCTTTTCGAGCTTTTCACCTTGGGCCCATCATTCCAACCGCCTTTCTCCCCTAGTTTATTGATAGCAGCCCATGCTCCGGAGTTGACGGGCTGCACGCTGAGGCGTCCGCGGTTTAATAGAGGCATCGCTTTCAGCGCAACAAGGTCCGCGGGTGTAAGGTACGCCAAACTAGACACGCCTCCCTCGGTATCCAAACCCAACTGGGTGACATTCTCGATAGTGGCCAAGTCTGTGATCGAACGCAATATTGAGAGAGGCACGAAATTCTTGAGGCGCGCGCAAAACGTGAGTTCTACCATCCACCAGGTGGGCTCGGCATCAGGAGCTTTGGAACTAGATTTTGGGTCGAAGTACGGGTGTGTTGGGTCGTTCGCTGTGTCTTAAAGGAGGCATGTTAATCACGAGTACGCGAGGCCACATTCGAGAAAACGTACAGTCGGGATACGCCTCTTTGGACACCTGTTCAAGCGGGGCGCAATCGACGAGTAGACGGTAAGTAGAAGATATGATGAACACAAGCAAGAGGTCATACCTCTGCGATGGCGGCTATTCCTATGTGCTTTGCATTAATAATAATAAAAATGAATATGCAACAATGAGAACCTACCAGGAGTTTTGCAGTTTGAGTGATAGAAAAGTACCTGTTCAAATATGTTGGAATAGCCAACTAGATGTGACAAGAAAGGTCGTTACCTGGTCTCCTACTTTCATTTGTTTTCGCATTATGTTCTTTGCCTCGTGATTTCTAACCCCTTCCCATGCTGTAGTACTTGAATCAAAGATATCAAGAAGGATTCAACCTGCTGTAAGCATAGTGCTCACCGACACGCTTCGAAGTCATCGACAGAGAACTGGGATCGTAAGCACAATATTCGGTTCGTTCGACGTATGCTATACCTTGACATCCTTTCCTTTTACAATTCGGGTGTCAGGCTCAGCCTTCATGAGCCAAAAGTTCTGCATTAGAATAGGCGAGTGTTGTGATCTTGGTGAAATAGTAAGTGATCGCCAGTGGACGCGTTGTAAACAGCGAGGCGCGGTCATGTGATGGGCGGTGGATTGATTCAGAACTGAAATATCTCTGTGTCACGATGAATAAAACAGCGTATTGGATAAGTAGTACACGATTTGCAGGGTAGGGCGCAGTCTAGACCGTATGAAAAGCGAAAGAATGAATGAACATCGTACATGAAACATAAAAAAAGATTCAATCAAAAACATTGTCAAGGCACATCGTTCAACTAATTATTTTTCCAACAAGCTGGGCGCAGAAATTAAGGAGCTTCGTCGATAGCCCTCTATTTGAGACTAGGAAATTCGTAGTCATTATGCCTAATTCGTATGGTTCGTAAGTTGAATAACGCTGAAATTCTGCCCATTAAGCAGGTAGTACTTACCTCTCATCTTGAGTTCTCCAAGCGCGTAGTCGTGCGTCTGACTTCCGTTCGGCAGGGCTGGCACATCCCCATTCGTACCTAGGGTTGATGTGGAAGCTGAATGCGGCGACGCGACATTTGACTGTGGGGGCTCGTTCGTCCACATACGATCGTTCAAAGTTAGACGGAATATCGTTGAAACTGCGTTGAGGATTGACGGGTTTGGCGAATTGCAGAATGCATCGTTGATTCTATCTAGCATACTTTCGCAGCTTGATATGAGCAGAGCATTAGTAGGGAAAATTTGATAAATATGTTAAGGGAATGCTCACGCAATGGCAACAATCTCGGGATACACCATGACGGCTTCTGCGACAAGGCCAAATAGTATTTGCCGTTCGATTTCGCTTTGCGAGCAATTGATCATAGTGACAGCAAAGGATGAAATGAGTAACACAGTCTCGTTCGACATATCTCCAAACAGCCTCAGATCGATTTCGGGTGGTGCTCCACTCTTTTCCAAATCGTCGACGTCCGCCGGAGGCAGCCAATCTGGATCAAGTCCCGCGATGTCCAGCAGCTGCGCGTACTCCGAGCAAGACGTCGCTTGTGGCAGCAAGGCCATGAAGTATCCGGCACGGTCTGTGTGGAGTGCGCCTCTTGGTCCTGGAGGCGGAGGGCCTTGCGCATCGCGGCTGATTCGCAGCAGCGTTCTCAATAAGCTGGAAGCTGAGGCGCAAGTCGGGGAAAGTCGCAAGCCACGAGAGATAATAGACGCTAGAGAAAACGAGAAAGTTGCTTCGGATGAATATGATAATGAATGAAGCTCGTCTAGCTGGAGGTATATCTCGTCAAGAGGTTCGGAGCGGAATTGTTTCAGACAAGATGTAACGGTTCGCCCGGCAAACACGCTGTACTTTTCAAGAGACAGAAGAGTCGCTTCAAGCAAGCCAGCCGCTTCCGAGAACAACGCTGCATACCCGGATTGAATGATCGCGATAGATATCCAAGTCAATTGAGAAAGATAGCGGGAGTCTTTCGGAAGTCGAGCGACGGCCTTTGATAGGGATCGCAACATACTGAGCAGAGCGGTTGGATCCTCCTCGTTGGCGGTAGCCAGAGCACTTTGGAAGGCCACAAGCATCTGATAAAACAGATCATCGTCGACGTCGGTGCTCGGGATTTCAAGTAGTCGGCCCAGAACAACGAATGCTCGAGACTGGACGTATGCGGATAGCTGAAAAGCTGTTGAAGAGAGAAGGCTCATCCAGCGGCCTCGCCAAGTATTTGCCACACCTAAAGAGTCCATTGTTAAACAAGTAGTTAAGTTAATTACGCTACCAGCTACTCACCAATCGACGAAGCACCAGAAGATATAATCTCCAGCAAGAAACCTGTGAGCTCTTCCAGCTTGACCATGGCGACAGAATCCGAAGGAGGATCCACCAAAACAAACTCGCTTTTAGAATCCGGGCGAGTGATACCCAAGACTGTCTGGAATTCCGGGTCAAGTGTCTGGTTGAGGAGCTTGCGAAGGTTTTCTTTGGTCTCGTCATCCGTATTCTTGTTTGTCAAAAAGGCTTGAACCACATTGACGAGAATGCCATATATCGTCTTTCGTAGCAGAAGAGGGCCGGCCGTAGAAAGCACGGTGATGAGGTAGAAAATCTCCGGAACGTAGATTAGGATCTGCACTGGGGGGCGGTTGTTTTGCAGGACCATGTAAACCAGGCGAGCGATAGCTGCAACTTCATTCCAAGCGATATCGTCTGTGGGGGAGATAGGCGGCGGACTTTTGATCCTTGTGATGGCCTGCCATTACGATGTAAGAAATCTCTATCAGAATACGCGTGTGTAGCTTACATACCCTTCGTAACCTTGCTATCAACTTTCCTTTAACATCGACTGAGGTCATATTCACGAGTGCTTCTGCGATGAGTTCGCAACGGGCTGATCCAAGTCCGCCGTCAATGGCAGACTTTGTCAATTCGTCCAATGTGACGTTGACAGTCCCAGAGTTGGATCTTCCTAGGTTCTCCCAAACGATCTTGTTCACAAGGGGGTAAAACTACGTGTGGAATTAGTGAACAAGAACAACGCTTCATCAACGAGACAACATACCTCGCCGTTCTTCACCGTCATGTCGATCAGTGTCCGAATACAAAGTCGCACCTTGACTGCGGAGGGTTCAAAGTGCTCGGAGTTAGGGTCCAAGAACAACGCTAGATTCGAAACCCAAGGATGCAAGTAGTTCAACGAAGTGACTTGTTGAGACGCTGTTGCTTTGTTGAATCCAATCACGAACTCAGTCAGGAAGTCCAAGGTGAGCTGAGCCGAATGGGAGGCGAGCTTGTCGCTGAAATAGGCCGCAAATGCTGAATTATTCGTTGGTATGAAAAAACCTGAAGAGGAGTTTAGTATTTAACTACCCCTGACGATTATTGTCACACTGACCTCGGGACGTGACTAGTCGAATGTCTTTGTAGTCAAGGTGATAGCACACAGAACAGAGTAATTCGTATGCGCTTGAGCGAAGTTGCTCATCTTCAGCCCCAAGATTTAGCAAAGCAACATTCATGAGCGTAGCTGAAATGTCCCCAAGGTGGGCGAAGTGATCACGTCCTCCAAATTTACCCTCCGCATTAAGGTTGTTTTTCGACATCCGGATCGCCTGTGTTTAGGTATTGTTTTAACTTGGCCCGGAAACCTCCGCAAGTACACTCACCTTCACGATTTCTTCGCGATCACTAGAAGCAAACAGCAGAGTTCTCCCCCCATCATGACGCCGAATAACAAACTCTCCCGCCTCTCTACCCGCCGCGACATTATAAACGTCGTCGATATCCCGCAGGAAGATGGTTTCGGTTAGCTTGCAGTTTAACCCTGGATATATCGTGATTGGACGTCCCTATTGTGCTGGCGGGTTAATGGCAGTGGTGTTGAAATAACATCAAAGACGTACGCTTGTAATGCGAATATGCGATGTTGCTACACTGATAGTAATCGGCGCGCGCATGCGTTGAGGGGAATACTGATAAACATTGGAAAAGGTCTGCAGCACTTCGCGTTCCAGGCTACCTACACGCACATATGCGTTAATATTGCCCCCGTTCAAATATAGGTTCAAGTCAGCTTACTAGCCGCCGTCAGAGGAGCAAGGCTATCGGGATGAATCTTCTCAATCAAGTCAGATGTAGCAGAGACGGCCACAACCGTTTTCCCAAGACCCAAGCCTGTAACCAAACAAGTGTTCACGATTCATGTCATGAGAATGCCAGCATGTGATACGGTACGTACTAGAGAAACGATGATAGAGCTTTCGAAGGAACTTTTGTGCCAAGTTGTTTGGGTTGACAATGTAGATGGTTCGGAGTCGGTCAACAAAGTCAAAAGGAGTGACCTCGACAAAATGGTTGATCCACTGAGTAGGAATTTCGGACGATGCGGAAAATGCCTGTATGCACCAATTAGAGATTTTGAAATCGAGTGCCCAAAAGGCGTACCGTGCAATCCAAGATCAGGTCGAAAGAAGAGGAGTTGGAGCTCAAAAGCTAGTACAAGGGTCAGTGTTGATTTAAGCTTGAATAATGGGGGAACCTACATTAAATATTCTAAACAAGAGCAGGTGAAACTCCACAGTCTCAACGTTGAGTTGCGCTATGCGGAAAATATAAACATTTGGTGTTTCTTCGTGATCAACCGCTGATCGGTGCTCCGTCGACGGTATAGCAGGTCCACCCTAACGAAGAAGATATGAGATAAAGCATCCTAAAGCCGACAATGCTTTCCAAATACCTTTGTACCAGGGGCTTCAATGAACATGTCGCGAATCGACGCATCAGGAGTTCGGTGGGCTTGCGATCGCATGAAAGTTTTGTAGGGCATGTGGTCTTCGGAGGAGCTTCGCGATAGCACGGGGACTTCTACAGGCTGCCCAAGCTCAACGAGCACGTTGACTAACATATCCCACTGACGTTTCCCAGCAATTGTGTCAGTTGCTTGCGAGGAGGCAGGTTTCCCGGTCGTGAGTAGGTCCTTGCCAATCTTGTCCACATGGTCCGAGAAATAGCGATGCAAAACAGCCTGGTCGACTTCGTCGTATGATGTTCCTAACCATTCCTCCACAACCTCCTCATCCGGTGGAGGCGTGTAATGCTGGGCATCCGACTAATAATAAATACTTGATTCAAGCATAAAAGATGCGACTTACAATGACTTCATTGAGGAACCTCGCAAGAGGTACAATGTTCGCCTCAAGGAGATTGTTCAAAGGGATGAGGTAAGGCTCCTTGCCGAATAAAACATTGTTGGCCAAGTTTTGAATAATCTTCGTGATCAGCATCAAGCCTCGTCGAATCCGGCTATTTTCACGAGGTAACTCGATGTCGACCATCTCAGGAGAAACAATCGTTGGACATATAAACCTAGCATGTGCTTTCTTAAGTGACATAGGCCTCAACCCGTAGAAGTTCGAAATTCGCACCTCAGGAACATAAAACTGCCGACCGCTGGGAAGCTGCTCTCAGGCCAGACCACGTTGCTAGTCGGAGGGTTTAGCTCTAGGGAGCTACGACAACCAGAACGTTATACTTACACAGCATCGGCAATATATTTGCAGACTTCACGTAGTATCCTACAATTGTCAATGGTGAGAATAACGTGAGCCAATAATTTGAAACAATTTTAACCACGCTTACGGAGGTAGAACTGGCGCAGATTCGCAAATTATATTCAAGAACGCTTGGGCAATGACCGAAAGGGTCTTCGCATTTTCCTCTACGTTCCGTCCATCCGGTCGCTTTGGGTCAAGCTCGTATGAACGGTCAGCAGGCATGGCTACCATCTGCGAGATCAGTGGCGACAATATTTGACGCAAATAGCTTGAATGGGCCGTGAGTACAGCGCATACGTATAGACCAGTGATTCACTCACTTATACCCATGCATGCGGGCAAAGGCCGAAAGCACTCGCATACACATACTGTTAGACCTAAAGATGCTAGATTCGCTGGCTAAAAAAAGTTAGCAGAGTTTGCGCGAGTCGTATCCTGTTTGAAGAACCTACTGGTTTGTGCAACTTCCCGAGTGATAAGCGCCTTTAAGAGCCTCAACAAAGTATTTCGCGTGTCGAAGATATTGAGAATGACATGAATTAGATTATCGATTTCGTGTGCAGGGCAGACATTGCACATAGCCATGGCAATCATAATCTGTGGGTATAGCGTAAGCATCCATCACGCAGGACGACTCAACGCACTCACGTTCGGACCGCGAACCATCTTCAACGAATGCGAGAATTAGTCCTAGCTTCAGCTAGACCTAGATATAAGTACATACCTCACACAATCGGCTAGGCTGAACCTGTCCCTCCGATTTCCTATCTACGATCTTAAACCGCTTCCGCTTTTTCTCCTCCTGGTCCTCTTCGTTGTCTTCCTCTTTCTTGTCGTTTTCGTTTTCATTCTCCGTCCCAGATTTGCTCTTCACTTCGGCCTCAGTTCCCTCCTCGTCTGCCGGGTCAGTTTCATCCGCCTTTTCCGGAGCGTCCTCATGGGGCTCTTCGCCAAGGACCTGAGAGAAGACATGGATAAAGACCGTTCGTACATGCGGGTCCTCGTGGTAGGCCATTGAAAGACAATGTTTCAGCCCGACGTCCATGTTGGCGTCCAATAAGAGGGAAAGACCCTGGACGGCGAGTTGCCGGTATAGAGGAACGTCTTTGGCGATCCCGAAAGCCACCCTCTACGATTGTAAGATATTAGTTTATTTCATATTGCATGTGCACAAAATCCATACTTGGGTACGATCCTCGCTGGCAGGAGACTGAGAGAAGTTTAGCGAGTATAAGAAATCAAGGACTGTAGGGCAAACCAACCTTTTCGAAACACTGTTTGACGACACGCACGAAAAACTGAAAATAGCGATAAAATAAGCGTGAGCGCATGTTAAAGTCATCATCTTCGGAATTATTCTCCAGAGCGCTAAGCTGAAACCTGTCCAAAAGCAGAACCACACTCTTCAAGCAAGCAGCATTAACTTCACCCTGGGTGCGATGCTGAGCGTCGGGAGTACTTGGCTATTATAAATATATGTTTTAATAGCGCATATAGCCACACCCGTAAATTGTGACTCACGGGTAGCTCGACCATCGCCCATTCCGCAAATGCCTCCAGTAAATCTCCCCGTAGCATCAACTCCTTCTCCAGCGCTAGATAGTCCCGCTTCTCAAATAGATTGTGAGCCATAACGCAAAACTTGACTCGGATACGCATCGCCCAAGGGTTTTCTTTGGGTGCTGCATGCAAAAGTTGCAGCAGGCTGCGGATGAGGTTGCTGATATTGACTTGAATGTGCGACGTATCCGCTTCAGACTCGATGCGCTCGAAAATCAATTTCAGCACCGTCACCACCTAAGAAAGCTACGTTAGCCTTCAAAAACTACATGCTCGTTTGGGCCTACCTGCTCAATAAACTTGCATATCTCTTCACCCCAGACAAGATCGCCTGCAAGCCGAGGTTTCACCAGCCTGTTATGGCGTCAATTAGTTATCCTTGATAGTAGAAGTGATACTCACTCCGAGAATCGCTCGAGCAGCATTGAATACAACCTGGGATGGAGTTCTTGCCCTAGGGCCTCCTTCACCGTCTCCCTGCAGAACAAATGCGTTGACCCAAGCAAATCAACCATCCGCGCAATAAACTCTTCGACCTTTTTCGACGCGGACACAGGCCAAAGCATGCGTTTCGGGATATCATCGAGTTGAACGAGGTCGCGGAATGCTGGGTACCTGCTCTCGTTGCACACACAGGATCCGCCCCAAGTCGCGAGGAACATAGTTAAGTTCTGCCACTCCATCAACCCGTCCTGAGAGCCCTAGCTAATGATGAATAGTGCACGCGACGACGCAGAGAGGAACTTACATCAGTCAGGTGCTCCAACCTCGAAGTTCGCTCGTCCCAGCGGGTGAAGCACTCAACCCACGTCGCGAGATTGATGGTACTAGGGGCGGCTGCGGTTCGTAACAGCTTGCGAATCCTTTTCTGGTGAGCGATACGACCTATTCCCGACAGGTTAGCAACGAAGACGATTGGGGCAAGAAGAATTGGGTATAACTCACCAACGATGAACACATTAGGGTCTCCGAGCGCCTCGTACACCGACGCGCGCTTCAACAGCAAATCCGCGCTGCATCCCGAAGGCTCAGGAGCGAGACTCAACTTCTCAATTGCCACAAGCTGGCCCAGGTTTCTACTCGCGTGTGTCACAATATCTTGATGAACTGATGTTAACGCGATGAGACATGCTACTTCAACCATGATGAGGAACTTGGTCGCCGGAATAGGGTACAACTGCAGCGCAGCCTTGGTATTTAGCATCTGCATTGTCGATGAGGACTTTTGCCAATCAATTACCACGGTGAGTTTGTGTAGCAAGCAACCATACCTCCACAGGATTCGAGTACCGAGCAAGTACGATAGAAATTAACGAATTATATGCGAGTCGTAGATCTTTGGGGTTCGTGGAGGAGTATATCAACAGTGCGCCCGCACGTAACGCGTTCGGTCTAAACACTTTAGTAAGCCTAAGATGTCATAAACTCAATGTAGCGCGCTCACCCCGTATGCGCAGCCAACTCTTTTGCGCCTACACTGAGAGGACTTCCTGGAGCCATACCCCTCGCACTGGCCGCTAGCATACCAAAACTCCGCGCAGCAGCAGTGCGAATGGACGGATCGAAGGGGTGGCGCAAGAGCAGCAACGAGTCTCGTACGCATCGTGGGATATCAGAAGGGACGTTTGGGCGGAGCGTAAAAAAGAAGCGAGCGTCCGTTCGAAACAGCGCGAGTAGGGCAAGGATAAGTTGGTCTCGGTCTAATAAATCAGATGTCGTACGCAAAGCGGTGGGATGTAGACGTTGTACGGCGGTGCTTCCGTCGGGCAATTGCTCACCAGTCTGCTCAGTCGCGGACTAGACGAGGGAAATACATCACGGGATTAGCAGGGCTCACAGCCCGGGAATGATTTATAAAACGGCTAACCTGCATAATCTTTCTCAATCGCACGGCTGTCGTGTTCACTAGATCGTCAAGAGGTGGCTGCGACGGAACACGCGTAACCTATCCGATCACAGGAGAGAATTGAGTATATGCGCTTATCAATTTCATAGAGCATCTTGCATACCTCGCTAGCTAACAACAAACATGCCCTCACGCCCACAAGCTTGACAGCCTCAGAGGATTCCGGTGCCAAAACGGCCGGAAATGCTGCCGTGACCGCGATATGCGGATAGAACCTAGGTTCACGGACGTTGGGTGGGAGAAGTCAATCAAAATGATATGAGCAAGGGATTCGTAAAGGGAAAAAAGGTGGGAGAATTTGAGAAAGTGATGGGGTTGGGCAGGTGGAAAGTATCAAATAAGAAGCGGGAGTTCAAATCGATTCATCAATAGACTGAATAAACAATACAAACGAGAATACGACGCACCTGAAGATAGCCACCAGAGCATCAACGTGCAGTGACACATCCAACGCGTCGCCCTGCTCCGTAAAAGACTTGTGTGGCGCGGGAGGGTTGAATAGCCGATTCTACAACACAAGACGTCGAGCATATAAGCACCCAACCCCACGAAAAAGTTTGCCCCTCAATCAGAACTTACCCTGATATCGTCCACTAAGTCCGGAGCTAGACTTTTGATCCCATCCCCATATGATCCTCCACCAGCGAAAGACGCCGCTCGCGCCAAATCTACCAGGCACGCAATAGCAGTATCCCTCAACGGTCGACTACTGCTCTGCAACCCTTTGTTCAACGCCTCCATGAAAGCGAGAGCCTTTCTATCCTTCTTAGTTCTGCCGCTGCCCGTCTCTAAGCCTCTAATTCGCTCGGGGCTGACAGCAAGTAGAATTGTGAGGGTTGGCCAGTAGGTCCGTTGTTTCCCGTCACGCTCGCCCTGGGCATAGAGGGTATCAAACACGCGTTCGGGCGCGCCATCAAGCCTACGTCGCCCAGCAAGGAGGTCGGTATATTCCTGAGGGAGAATTTCGATCCAATTCCAGATAGCCTGTCGTACAGCGCTGGCGATAGCCAGTTTTGGCTTGTCCTTCATTCCGAGAAGAAGGGAAGAGATTTCTAGTAAAGATATATGTAAATACGATGTGAATATCAGGTTCGGATATACCATATTTACCTGAGAGCACGTTTCCTAAGCGAGTGGCGTCCATCGCACTGCATGCAACCAGCTTCATGTCCATCACATCTACCGGTTCGTCCAAAGTGTTGCCGGCACTGCTAGCGTGGGCCGTGCGAATCCACCCTCTAACTCTAGAAAACACGATGTCCCAATTTGACGCGCTAACGGCAAAGACCACGCGTGCTGCGTATCGATACACGAGCCAACTAACTCCCGAGGGGGTATCGGAATACGAAGCCGCGGCGGGCGCTACGAGAGACGTCAAGGCAGGGGTTGTACTCGTTGAAGTGTAGCCCGTTGGCCGGGGTGGTTTGGACGGACCATGCATCCCTGCTGCGAAAGGATAGGCCGACGTAGGCAGAGATGGAATAGACGCGGCCCCCGGAGAAGTCCACGAAGGGGAGGCGGAGTCGAGTAGCGAGCTCGATACGGCGCTAGCACGACCAATGGAGCTCTCAGGCGCGCCCTGACGCGTCGTACCGGTGCTACTCCCCGCAATAGTCGCGCTCGGTGATACATTCGTGAGCCCCACCGCGTCGACCGAGTGGAAATCGGGAACATATTCGTTGTACATGAGACCAACGGTGCGCGGGCGGTCGGAGACAGAAGAAGTCTGACGAAGGATAAGGACCATGACGCTTAGTGTGTATTGTGCAACATCTTCGCTCAGGGGAACCACGTCGACAAAGCCGCCCGAGGACGCCATCGAGCCCCGGGAAGGTTGCCGACGTGGCTGGGCCTCTTGTAAAGTGGGAGACTGAGGGTCGCGTTGAGAGTCAAGGTGAATTTGCCAGCGAAATGTGAGAGCGGCTGAGAGAATTTTAAGAATGTAGAATTGAGAGTGGAGTATATCTAGGGAGAGGAATCCGTCGGCATTTGGTTGCGAGTTCTACAAGCAGACCAGTTAGCGTCACGACGACTGATAACAAGACAGGCACTACCTTGGCAAGTTTATCGAGCAATTGACTTAGAGCGTACACAATCGTGTGCAGCTGGGTACGAGAGAGCTGGATGAGCAGCTCGACAGCTTGCTGGAGTGCGGGGTCCGCCTCAACGGCATGGAGATTGAGGCCGGAATTGCAAGGAAGCTAGAATATTATATATGTCAACACGTTTGTGGCTTGCGTTGTGTCGTAGCTTACCTTGACGCGCAACCTGTTAACGAGTGCGTTGATAATGGCCTTGTGGGATTGAGGCGACCCTGTGGTTGACGCAAGCGCGAGACTCGACATAGTTTTCGCGCCAGAAGCCATGGGTTGAGGCAAAAACGCAGAGGCTGAATCGCTTGGACGATGCAGATGGGAGGAGGAGTGCATTTCCCCAGAGGAAGGTCGCGGTGGGGGGTCTGTCAGACTTAGAGACTACAAGCCAAATGAAGTGTTAGCAAACCATCACAGCTAGAATTAATCGAGCACCGGGCATTAACTCTACATACTGACCAGTTCGCAAAACCAACCAGTAAAAGGAAGACTCACTGGTGCATGCTCACCGCTTCTCGTGCTAAAGTCGTGCTTGAATCTTGCCCTAGATTTATTTCACGTGATCAATTTGCCACAGTCCGCCTTGCCATTCACCACAACTATCATGTCTGTCGTTCTTCAAACAAACATGGGGGACATAACCGTCGAGCTCTATGAAAATCATGCGCCAAAGGTATACTATGACTTTGCCTATTTACCTAGATTCTGACTACCCTCTCAAGCAAGACATGTCAGAACTTTCTGGAACTAGCTAAGGTTAGTTTCTCGACTCTACATGTTCGATACGAACAACTTATACGGCATATAGCGGGGCTACTATAATGGGGTCGTATTTCACCGAATTATCGCGGTAAGCCTTCTATGTCTTAGTATAATCAGATGTGTGACAGTGTAAAAACCAGGATTTCATGGCACAAACCGGAGACCCGACTGGCACTGGAAGAGGGGGGACGAGTATCTACGGGCAGAAATTCGAGGACGAGATTCATCCCGAGCTGCGTTTTGTTGGTGCTGGAATATTGGCTATGGGTGCGTCTAATCCTCCCGCTCGTGCTGAAAACTATTTACATGGGGTTCTTAGCCAACTCTGGGCCCAATACAAACGGTAACAACATGTCTAGCTTCTCCAAATGAAGCACCAACCTTACTCTCCCTCAGGTTCCCAGTTTTTCTTAACACTTTCCCCAACGCCTTACCTCGACAGCAAACACACCATTTTTGGACGAGTCAGCAGCGGGATCCGTGTGCTACAGAGGATAGGCGCGGTTGCCACAGATGCACAAGACAGGTAAACATACTTAAATCCGTGCTACTTCGTGTTTTGACAGCCGGATTATAGGCCAAGAGAAGAAGTCAAGATTGTCAAAGCCCGCGTCGTGTGATATTTATGTGAGGTGCTTTCGCAGAGCCTTTGCTGTGTTACCTACGTTTCTCCTTTGTAATTCCCCGCTATTGTATGGATATCATGCTGCTGTGTAACACGTCAGAGAAACGATCACGTGCCCATACAGTGATCCGCCTCATCAGAGCCTTGTAAACCTCCTTCGTTGCACCACAATCAACACATCCGACTACTGAACACCTCCCGTTTACTCTAAATTAAGCCTCCCGTGCAAACCACTGTAAGCTATAACCTACTCAAGCGTCACATCATCCCACAGAGAACGCCATGGGCCAGTAAGCACATAGTAATTAATATCGGGTCACTTCTAGCTTACTAGTTCAATGACAGCGGGCTTTTCGATGACGATGACGAATCTGAGCTGAGCGACGCGCCCCCTTCGCCCCCTTCCTCGTCCCCAAAGCGCCCATCGCCGGCGCCGCCTAGACGCAAATCCGCCCCGAGCTCCACCACGCGCCCCACAGTTCCCAGGAAACGCACATACCAACAACGCAAGCGCCCGACATACCCCCAAGCTGCCTCAGCCTCATCTATTTCCGAAGAAACACCTACAACCGAGAGTGAGGCAGATGAACCTCCTCGCAAAGTACCCGCACGGCGGAAACGCGGCGCACCTGTATCGAAGCCTGTACCTGGGGCCGCCCCAAAACGTGGGAGGCAGCGTGCGTCCACACTAACCGGAAACACACCTCCGGCAGTGGTGGCTCCCAAAGTACCGGAGAGTGCTGAGCTAAGGCTTCCTTCGTTCTTGACGAAATCGTTTCCAGTGGCGAAGAATTTGGCTCCCATTTCTAATACCGCTCCTCGGGCCGATGTGTGGTCTTACTTGGAACTTGCTGGGTTGACTTGGATTAAGCTGGACGTTGGAACGGGGAAGATAGCCAGTGTAGATCAGGCGGAGGCGAGCTCATGTTGGTGGCCAGGCGAGGTACGTCCACTCGCGCACAAGCTCACTCGTACTGACAGTATATACAGGTTACATCAAAAACCAACGCGAGTCTGAATGTAACTCTCTGTGGATCACCCCCAGGCGACAACCCAATCCTAGAACTCGCTCCATCCTCCGTAAACGAATCTAATATCCTTACATTTCGACGACCGAGCAACTCTAGCGTGCGCTTCCCATCATTCAAATATGCATATGTTTCAGGATCTGGATCGTCTTCTCAAGACGCTACGCTCGAGGTACTCTGGAAAGCTGCATCTGCACGGGCATTCGAGATTGACACCGAGTCGAACGACGGATTAGAGGATATTTGTTTACTATTTTCGCAACAGACACGGAGTACAAGGGACGATGCAACGCAGGCTGGTGCAGATCATGCGCGAACGCCAGAAACTGAGGATGAAGGGAACCGGACAGATGAGGGCGACATGTATGTTGCTTTTCTTTCATCAATTGTCAGCCACTGATTAAGCCAGCAGTCTCGAAAATGGTACTGCGGTATTGTGTCGATACCGGGTGAGTGATTTGTGTCTTCCTCACATCACGTTATTGAAACTTCTCTTTCGATAAAGACGAGATATTACCCCGCCAAGATTTCCTGCTATGTTCCGCGAGACGCAAGGCGTCCTAAAGGGAGATATAAGTGCACATTCGCAGACGACAGCTTCCGTGTTGCAGCTCGCCACGACTTATTTACCCAATTCGACCCAGATTTTGCGACCTGTGCTGTGCGTACATTTGTTTTCGCTTTCATATTATATACTATGCATAGGTCTAACCACCCATACTGGACCGCTTCCACCAGCTCGGCTCTTATAGCCAACATAAAACCGACAAGGCATCGCATTCTGAAACTAGGAACGGCCGTGCACCCACACCCGAACCTCGCGCCTCCTCTCCAGCACCGGAATCAGCTCCAACGATCGACACAGCCGAGTACTGCGCCCGTGAACGCATGCGCGACCAGCTGCGACCAATCCTCCCGTTCCTCCAAGGCATCATCTCGAGAACGTATTTACCCGCTCAAAGTGGAAGTGAAGTTCTCGATCGACACGCTGTGTTTATGCAGGGCGGACGAGCGCGCAAAAACCTTGCGTTTTCAGTGAAGACGGGCGATTTAAATGAAGACGATTGTGAGGAGTTGATGCATGAGCTCAGCCGATGGGCATTACGGGGTGAGAGGTGGGCTAGTACCAGGGTAGAGGCGAATGCGGTGGAGCCAACGGAACCGGCGACATCTGCAGCACCAGCGGAGGCAATCGAACCGACGCAGTCAGCAGGGCCAACGGAGTCAATCGAAACAACGGAACCAATCGAAGCAATAATGCCGACGGAACCAGTTCAACTCGCGGATGCTAAGGTCCCGGATGGGAAGGTCGCCGAGGAGGACGTAGAAATGAAAGATGCAGACCCAAGCAGTAGTGGAGAAACCAAAACGCCAGTGGCTGATCAAGGGGTCACTGACGAGCAAACGTCAGCGGAAAACGGCCCCGCACCGATGGCCGAAGACGAGGGCGACAAGACCGTTGTGTTGGAGGACGGGTTAACCACCACGCATATGACCGAGTTCCATCGCTTGGTTCAACTTCAACCCCCTCGACCTACTGGAGCACCGGATTACGAGCTGCTTGCGCCAGAGGAACGTATGGGAGTAAGCTAGATCTGTCTTTCACTTCTTGTTTCCCTTCTGACTTCAGATTGTCTAGTACGTCTCTGATGTCCTGTACCCGGAAGCCGCGGCCCTCATTCTGAGTTTCAGACGTGGGATTCGTACTCACCCTGGGCCAGTCGAAGACCCAGAGGCGGAGGACCGCTTATACCAGGCCGGCCTGCAGGAAGCGAAAAATACGGCCTCGAAAGAAGACTGGGTCGACCAGTTGTTGGCGACTCGTCAGTTACGCGAACTTGGCGCTCGCCGAGGTATGCTCGAAGAAGAAGAGCAAGTGGTCGTGGCCGGTGGAACACGCTCTAGGCCGAAGTTTATGTTGAGCAAGACAGCTTCGATACTGAAATAGCTTTGTTGACGATACGTGTTATGCTTGATATGTTGTTGTACTCATGTCTCCCCTATGTGTCGTTTTTGGTTTGTTGTCAAGTATGTGGGAGGAACGCATATATGTATGTATGGACGGTCTAAATTACAAAATAACCGGAGCGTTTTAGATTACGGGCAGTAGACAATAGTAAAGTCAGCAGCTCCACAGGCGCGCACGGCCTGGTCAATGGCACCGGTCCCTCCACAAGTGCCAGAAGTATCCCCGGGGCGGTAAGCCTACAGATGCAATGTAATCAATGGTTGATTCAGAGCTTTTGGTGATAGAATAATTACCTGGTCGCAAGGGCAGCCGGCACCAGTGCAAGTCAAGGTCGGGCAGCCAGAGCCGGGGATGATTTGCTGAGGCTACAAGCGAGAAAACAAATAAGTGCCATGATACTATAGGCTATATGCTATTTTACGTACTACAGTGTAGCCTTGGATGTTCGAAATATCGTACCAGTTGAGACCTCCGCTGTTCATATTGAACTCGGTCATCGAGCAGGTCTGAATAAATGCTATTAATTTACTTGCTGATTTTATGCGCGTTCCCAATGACTTACCCCATAGCAGCTGTTGGAACACCCTCCAGACGCAGGGGTATCACAGATGCGGCCGTCCCATCCGTCAGGCACGACAACGCTCTTGGAACTATACGCTCCAACGTTCCCGATAGCAGGGCCAGTGTAGGCCGCACCACTCCAGTTGTTCAGGAGCAGATCGACACCCCTAAGAGCAAATTCAGCGATTGACCCCTCCTAAAGTAGAGAAATAATGGAATACATACCAAGCGCAGTTATTCTTGAGAGTGATACGATGCGACGCCTCGACGCTGGCTGCAAGGATGGCAATAGCGGAAATGATGGCAGTGGCGGAGAAGTGCATGGTGTTTGAAACTCGTATTTCTCAAGTTGAGAAGTCGAAGTGTAGGTGACTGGAATGAAAAAAAAACACCTCCTAGAAATTAACCGTATTTATATACGACGAGGAGTGATACCGCTCGGTGTGTCTACGTAAGTTCCATGACCGCGAACACCGCCGCTTGGGTGCGCGCTGGCGTGTTTGAATGAACAGACGCTCGATCTTCGTGGATTTACTCAGAGTAATATTTTATTGCGTTACTCCTCGGTCGCGAGAGGCTAAGCCCATATGCTGTGTTTTGATCTCGTTGATGCGCAGGAACTCGGCAAAGACGCGAACCTTAGCGAGATCGCCGGTATGAGCTAGCGTCGGGTTGTAGAGCTACAGAGGTGTACCTCTGATGCAAACAAAAGGTTAAAGTGCAGAAGCGGGCCTCAGGCCCACGAGCCCGCGTTATGTGGACCTTGGGAACCAACGGCACATGTCGTAAATAAAGCCCGCTTATTAGAAGTTGAACGATCAGCGGATCAAACTGGACTTTATATTGCACATAGTGAGTCACTGACAACTGTGCCGCCGGCTTTCGGAATATGAAATTGGTCCGCTAGTATGTTGCATTAGATACGCGTACGCGGAAATGCCTGAAATGTAGGTGGGACGTATAACCGATTTCATGAGATGCCAACGGTAACATTGAACCAATTGTGCCTATTTTGAGAGAACCGGGCTTTGTTTACCCTACCTCAATGTGGACGGGCAACATAGATTCGCTGGAAACACCGTCTACTCTTGTCTAGTGTAAGATCGGGCAAGTGACTTGACTGTCCGTTTTCATCGGGGTATCTTAAGTACGCGAATATTTCGATACTAACGCAATATATTCTAGTCGCCGTGTAGTGTACAACCTATGAACTCAAGCTAGAAGACACCAGCGTGCAGTTACGGGCAGTAGGTAACTGTGAAGTTGGGGGTGCTGCAAGCACGGACGGCTTGATCGACGGGACCGGTTCCGCCGCAGGTGCCAGAGGTATCACCAGGGCGATATGCCTATTCCATCGAGGTTCAGATATTTGAGCTCATTTATGGGCATATTTCTCATACCTGGTTGCAAGGGCAAGTAGCGGAGGTGCAAGTAACAGAGCCACACGTGGTAGAGATTGCTTGAGGCTACGGAATGAAGATAGCTTCAGTGGAAGTAATGGAAGGAATATACGTTAGATATTTACCACAGTGTACGCCTGGATGTTTGAGATATCATAGTAGTTTAGTCCTCCGGCGTTCATGTTGAACTCAACCATGGAACATTTCTACGAGCGAATGGTCATGAATGAGTAATAAGTTGAGCGCATGACTAGGTAGATGCTCACTCCGTAGCAGCTATTGGCGCAGCCCCCAGCGGCAACGGTGTCGCAGATACGGCCATCCCAGCCGTCCGGGACGGTAACGGTCTTGGAGCTTTTAGCCGCAACGCTGTTAATAGCGGGGCCTGTGTAAGGGGTGCCACTCCATGTGTGCAAGTTCAGGCCGACGCCACTGAATAGAAGGAGAGGATTCAATTGATATGTCAGAGTAGCATCCGAAACTAAACTTACAACGAGCAGTTGTTCTAGTCCAGTTAAAAACGAGAACAAGAGGACGTCAAACATGAGACATCGGCAAAAGAAGGCAACTTACCTTGAGTGTAATGACGTGAGAGGCATGTACGCTGGACGCGAGCAGCCCAACGGTGGAAACGACGGCAGCAATGGAGAAACGCATAGTGATTGTTTTTGCGAGTGAGTGATGGATGTAATGTCGCAGAGGGTGATAATTGACTACGACCGCTGAAGGCTCGTACTTATAGGAAAACCCTTGTAGTAGACAATTCACAGAGCCTCCGCGAACCCCGGGGCTTCGCCCTGCCATGGGCGCCTTGATTGACTCCGCCGCGTCTCGGCAATATGGATAGTGACGTCTATATGCGTGGACTTTTGTGTGGTGGCAGTCATCTCAGGGACCTCTGGTAAAGGTAAATGCTGAGGAACACAATTTTGGCCAAACCGGGGAGACATGCTACGCATACATCTCTTCTATGGACTGCGTGGGAGAAGGAGGCGGCGTTCGCGTACTGTCTAGCGGCGAATTCGGGAGCCTCGGTCACAAGAACCACGACAAGCGAAGGGACAGCTGAGGTCGCCGCGCCATCAGTGATCAAAGTTCTATCGAATAACGAATGATACGCGAGGCTGAGCTAACTACACCTACGTGGATACGCCCGACTTGTTCGCACCGTTTTGCGTATGGGCGGAAGTACTTCAATACAACCGTGAGCGAACGTTACCCTTGTTGCTGGAAACACTGATCAATCGGGATTTACAGCAACGCAAATGTGCATACATCGTGCTCGTGCATGGTAGGCAAAATTTGACATAGTGGTTTGTTCAGGTTCTATCCTTGGGTTGGGACTCGGGACCGCTAGGTTAAGGTAGCACAGTGGTTTCTTACCGGACGGTTTCATGCAAGGCTGTTCACAACACATTAAAAACTTTAATATTCGGTCACTAAATGATTGAGCATCTCGTGGATAGATGCTCAATCGGGAATACCCGACGGCGAACCAACAAGCTCCTTCGCATTGCCTGTAGCGAAAGGCATAGATGCATATTTTTCATGACAAAAGTAGGTAGACTTTTCTTGTATATGGCTTAAAGTAAATCAATTAGACCGTCGAGTACAGGAACAGAGAACAACCATCGGAACAGAATTCTCAGATCGAGACGGCAGAATCGTTTACGGACAGTGCCTTCACAAAGCGAGTAAGTATGATTGAAGAAAAGGAATAATACCAAGCAGGACTTACATGACAGTCATGTCGGCAGAGTCGCAAGTGCGAACACCTTGGTCGACGGGGCCAGTGCCACCACAGGTACCAGAAGTGTCGCCGGGGCGATATGCCTGATTCGTTAAGTTAGGACCTCTGAACCATTAAAGAGGGGTCAATTCCATACCTGGTCGCAGGGGCAATTAATAGAGTTGCAAGTAACGCTGCCACAGCTGGTGCTGATTTGTTGGGGCTACGAGGCGCTTTGGTATAGGCAAAGTAGGTTTTTTTCTCTTCAAAAATACGTACCATAGTGTATGCCCGGATATTCGAGATATCGTACAGGTTGAGACCTTCACTGTTCATGTTGAACTCGGCCATAGAGCAAGCCTAAGAGTGAATCAAATCAAATAAATCAGTTGTATGGCAGAGGAGGCTAAGCTTACGCCGAAGCAGCTATTCGAGTATCCACTCAAGGCAGGTGTGTCGTAAATGCGCCCAATCCAGCCGTCGGGCACAATAACAGTCTTGGAGCTATCAGCGGGGGTATTTCCGGTAGCGGGGACGGCGTAAACGACACCGCTAAAGTTGTTCAACAGGAGGTCAACGCCCCTAAAGATGCCTAGTTAGTAAATGCTTCGCGTGACCATTCCTGAGAGCCATGTGACCCACAAAGCGCAATTGTTCTACCAATGAGAAGTGATTCAGTCAAACAAATCGATCAGGCGAGAGTCGGTGAAAAACTTACCCGAAGTGCAATGGTGTGAGAGGCCTCGACCGAGACCGAGGTCAAAGCCAAAGCAGCCACCACAAGAGTTGCACGAGAGAAGAACATTTCCGAGTTGTTGAATACTGGAGAAGACCAGTAGGGTGCTACATAATAGAGACATACCCTCAGCTTCTTTTATACCTTTTAACGCTAAAGTATCACAATAAGTTCAGCTTCATTAGTTGAGTATATGCGTCGACGGTCGCCGCCGAGATCGTCCCCACCTGTCAAGCGCGCGCTCACAGCCAAGCTAAGAACTAAGAAAGGAAACATACCCTGGAGATGTAGACGGATTCCTACGTCTCATCAAAAAATCAGAGTATCGAAGCTGGCCGTATACGGCTCGCATGCCGGGCGAAGCCTGGTGATGACCGACAGGCATTCGCTAACGCTCGTGAACCTCGGTGTATATATGTCGTGCGCGTGCACAGTGGCTCACAGCTTAATTTGGTATAACATGTCATAATGGTTTGTTCAGGTTCTATCATCGAACTGGGGCTCGAGACTTGAGGTAACACAGGGGTTTCCTGCCAAATGAATTTATGCGAGACTGTTCACAGCACACCGGATAACTTCAACATTTGGTCCCTAAATGATTTTGTATATGGTGGGTAGGTGCTCAATCGAGATGTTCGGCAGAAAACCAACAAGCTCTTTCACTTTACCTGTAGCGAAGGGCTTAAACACATTTTCTATGACAAAACCAGGTAGATTTTTCTCATATGTAGTGTAAATCAAATCGATTAGACCGTCAAGTACAAGGACAGAGAACAACCGTTTAAACAGAATTCTCAGATCGAGACGTCAGAATTGTTTACGGGCAGTACCTTCACAAAGCGAGTAAGTATGATTGAAGAAAGAAAACAATACCAGGTAAGACTTACGTGACAGTCATGTCGGCAGAGCCGCAAGCGCGAACAGCTTGGTCAACGGCGCCGGTGCCGCCGCAGGTACCAGAAGTATCGCCGGGGCGGTATGCCTGGTCGTCAAGTTAGGACATCCGAGCTATTAGGGTAGCGCTGCTTTCATACCTGGTCGCAAGGGCAAGTAGCAGAGGTGCAAGTAACGCTACCACAGCTGGTGCTGATTTGTTGGGGCTACGAAGCGTTTTGGTTTAAATAGTGTAGAGCAAAGTTTCAAAGGTACGTACCACAGTGTATCCCTGGATGTTCGAGATGTCATACCAGTTGAGGCCTCCGCTGTTCATGTTGAACTCGGTCATAGAGCAAGACTAAGAGAAGATTAAATAAATAAATGGAGTGTATAGCAAATAGGGCCAAGCTTACGCCGTAGCAGCTGTTCGAGCATCCACTCGAGGCAGGCGTGTCGCAGATGCGCCCATCCCAGCCATCGGGAACAACAACGCTCTTGGAGCTGTAAGCGGG